>QMFG01000099.1:0-13301 GCA_003314545.1 Ramaria sp. MG151 | reverse complement strand
TGTAGGATTTTCATTTGCTTTCCAAATTCATTCGGTTACTATTAGAGATATTTCCGAATACTCGTACTAACATAACATCCATCCACAACATTTGTTGCTATTATTTGGATTCTGACAGACATGCACCGTCTCCATCGCAGCCAAAGAAGCCTGCCAGGTGAGTTATGGCCCCCTCGAGAGCGTCGCTCCTTGCCCAAAGTCATCCTCAGAGTGTCCGCTCATCGGTGTCGCGCGGGTTAACGGCGGATGCAGCGCCAGTGAAGGCGAATGACCAAACGGCGCACGACGTGTAGCAGTGAGGTTATCTAGGGACTGTGTAGCCTGGTGAGATGGCGATGACAATGACGTTCCTGATGGTGAGACGTCCGTCTCGATATCCACCCGGACGAGTGACGAGACCTGTAAGAAGGAAGTGTTGGATGTTATAGAGAAAGAGTGGAGACTCAGAAAGTCTCAAACACAGACACGTACATGGACACAGACACTGATGGCGAATGTATAGCAAGAACAAGCCACATAGATACAAGTGGAGCCTACATGACCAAAGTGTCCACAACAATGTACTACGCAAACATAAACCAACAGGAAGATACTACTGTAGACTGTAAACTAGTTCGCACGCGTTGATGTCTATAGGAACAGACGCTGATAGATTTTTGTTCCATTGCGCTCGCCTCGTGCCTTGCCGGTTCTGAAAGGAAAAGTTGCGAGAGGAGTCGCGCGGAGCAGGTACTGATTCCGATCACAGCCGAGTGTCAAAGGTAAAGTGAAGGAGCCGTTCGCGGAATCTAATTGGCTCCGGACCGGACACTTAGCTTATCACCTTTCGAATTCGGAACGTGCCTGGAGATATAGACGCCGCCAGCGTTACACTTTTAGCGCTGATATGCGGCTTCTACGAAGCTTAGCATAACCAACTACTGTTCATCATATTTTGGTCCATATTTAGGCTTGTATGGCTGTATTTTTCCTCTGCCTGCAAATTAGCAAGGACCAAAAACACAAGACCGTTCGCGGAATTTAGCTCCCACGGACCGGACACTTGGCTTTTCACCGCGATTTCCGATATTCAAACTTCAGATTCTGAACTTCGCCCGATGTCTATCGTGCCTTTGCGGTTCTGAAAATCGACATCGGGAGAGGAGTGGTGCATCATTTGAATCCGGAGCACGTAATGATTCTGATCAGCCGAGCGCAATAGCAACAAAGCAAATGTAAGTTGCAGCACAACAAGAGTAAGAGAAATATTTTAATATCATATGAATCACATTCTTTTATCACAACAGACTGATTGATGCCATCCAACTTTACATATATGTGTCATTATCAGGCCCCTTCAGGAGAAAGCGAGAGCGACTTGCATCTCGTGGGGTCTCAATATTATTTCACAGGGAAGCTCTCTGTGACAGAATAAACGAGACATGCAAATACGGCATGTGTTCTTGTATTTATATCACAGCAGAAAAGCATTTTGCTGCGACAACCACATTGAATGAAAGACCCCTTCTTGGGTGTAGCTCACAGGTCATGTTCCCATATCCATTTTCTGATAAGACATATGATCCTGAAGTTATTTGAGTGAGACAAAGAAACCATATTTCTGAGCCAGAGTCTATGAGTGAGCGTAGAAGTCCCATATTGTACTGAAAGAATGAGTAAATGTAGTTTATTTGTCAAAGTTAGGGGAGATTTGAAAGAATCCCAGTTCTCTGGGGAACAAGTGTATTCGTGGATTGTGACCTGTCGGAAAAAAATATACACGATGAGTCAATGATTGACCCGACGAACATACCGCACGCAGGACACGGAGATCTGACGGGTATAGAAAAAAAAAGCGAGATCAAAACCTTACCATATTAACTTCAGGATGTTCAACTTGCTTCAGTTACCACCGCATAAACATACGTCGAACTATTCCTGAGTAACCGTGGCGCTAAAACGGAGACGAGACATTTTGCGAAATCTAATCGGGTCAGCGCTTTGACGACACCCTTGTTTTCCTGGTCCGTCGCTTTCCATAGTGTTGATGCACCGCTCACTCGCCTACCCCGCTGTACCTTGAGCACTCTAGCAGGACATTCCAGCGTTTCTAGCTAAAATTACATTATTTTTGGGTGATTCCAGCGATGCAACATCCAAGAAACTCCTTTTCCGCCCCGACACAAATACAGGATGGTATGCCATAGTTATATGTCTCATGTCTGTTTAACCCTAAGTCAATAGCTGTTCGCGGAATCTAATTGTTTCGGACCGGACACTTGGTGTATCAGCGCTATTCCCAATCTTCGAATTCGGTACGTGCCTGGGATGCAGTTTATAGACGCCGACTACGTATAGCGCTGATATGCGGCTCATCTTGAGCCATGTATAGCTAAATGTAGTCCTTAGTTAGGCATAAACAAAGAGGTTCTATCTGTATTCTGATACCACGAGGCAATAGACTAAAAACAGTGACAAAACCTTTGGAAGAATTTAGGTCCTACGGAGCGGGAGATTCCAGCGTTTTTAACTGAATTGTGATAATTTGTTTGATTCCATCCGCACAACGTTCCAAGAAAATGTTTTTCCTCCGCGAAATATACAGGATATGAAGAAAAGAGGTATTTTTGTATGTCAGCTTCACCCTAACTCAAGGAGCCGAGGTTCCGAGTGCGGCTACAGTAAGAAAATAGCCTTTCGCGGAATCAAATTGGACCGGACATCACGGCTATTCTTTAAATTCGGACGTTGCCTGGGGATGCAGTGTATAGGCGCCGCCAGCTTCTCAATTCTAGCGCTTATCACGGCTATTCAAACTTCGACTTCGGACCGTGCCTGAGAATGCAGTCTATAGACGCGGTCAGCGTTTCACCTTTAGCACCGATATGGGGCTTCTGCGGCTTAGTCGTGTATAGCCGACTAATACTCATCACATTTTAGTCCTTGTTTAGGCATAGACAACGAGGTTGTATGTTTGTAGTCTGACTCTGCCTGCAACTTAGCGACAATAGGGACCAAAATCAGTGACAAGACCGTTGGCGGAATTTAGCTCCCACGGAGCGTGAAGGCAATGGGTCCCAGGAAAATGAATTTATGTGCAGTAGAAAAAAAAGCTTGAGGTAGCTAGTGAATAAAATCCTCAGTGTGTGTCAACACTATATATTGGAGAATGCTACCTAGTGAATAAACTAGAGAGTTTCCAGCTACTATAAATACATATATTTTACATTTGGCTCACCTCCTCAGTGTTTGACAAACACTGAGGAGAGGGAGTACGTGGGTGTGTCTCACCCGCATATATACTCTTCGCGGTCGTTTGGCGCCCAGAGCGTCGGGTGGCCAAACTATCGGCTCCGACCCAAATTCTGGGACGCTTCGCGTAGACTCGACGCGGGAGCAAATCGTATCCATCGAGCCTTGGCGGTTCTGAAAGTAGAAATCGCAAGAGTCGCATATCATTCGGATCCGGAGCAGGTAATGATTCCGATGACAGCCGAGCAGCAAAGCACATTTACACTACAGCACAACAACAAGTAAGAGAATTATAACCTTATATGAGTCTATCGACGCGCCCAGCGTCTCACATTTAGCGCTGATATCCAGCTTCTACGAAGCTTATCCACGTACAGCCAACCAATACTCATCATATTTTAGTCCTTGGTTAGGCATAGACAAAGAGGTTGTATGTCTTGTGTATTCTGACTGTTCCTCCAAATTAGTGACAATAGAGATGAAAAACGGCGACAAGACCGTTCGCGGAAGTTCGCTCCTACGGACCGGACACTTGGTTTATCACCACTATTCCCAATATTCAAATTCGGAACTTCGCCCGATGTATATTGCCTTGGGGAGTCTGAAAGTAGAAATCACAAGAGGAGTCGCGTATGGTTTGAATCCGGAGCATGTACTGATTCCGATCACGACCGAGTCCCATAGCAGGAAGTAAATGTAAACGTAAGAGAAATATTATAATATCATATGAATCACAGACTGATTGATGCCATCCAACGTAAAGATACATGTCATTGTGAGTGGGATATTCTAAAGCTCTAATGAGTTTAGGTTTTGGTCTCTCTTTTGTTTCCATACTCGTCGTCGATCGGTTCAGTCATTGTGTCATCATTTACATTTTTCTTTCCTACCGGTCACAACCCACAAATACAGGTCTACTTATACACATTCGGAAGCACTCTACGCTGTTCATATGCTTTTCCTCGTTCCCTGCTATTGAATCCTGGTCCTTCTTCTCGCGCCCATATGAATATGCACAAGAGCTTGCCCCCAATTGAGCATCACGTCCAGCCGAATTCTCACTGCTACCACGCTGCACTGCTATTCTTCTAGAGAAGTAATAGATTCTGGAATGAGGACTTTGGTCGACACGAGATCTTTGTCTTTGAGAATATCGCGCCTTGAGTTTCATAGCCGCCAGAAATAGCTATGCAAAACTGGAGATATTTGGGTAAGTGCCGATACCGGCTCATCCACGTGTCATATTTCCCATTTTCTTTTCTCCAGATTGATCTTCCTGATGAACCTCCCAGGGGTGGAATCAGTTCACAGTAAATGGAGGACTGCATTCTCAGGCACATTCCGAAGTCGAAGTTTGAATAGCGATGATGAGCGCTAACATTTAGCCCTGCCGTTGCCTATAGACCCCATCCCCAGGCATGTTCCGAATTCAAAGATTGCAGTCTATAGGCGCCAGGAGGTATTCAATTCTAGCGCTCATCACCGGTATTCAAACTTCGACTTCAGAGCGTGCCTGAGAATGCAGTCCATAGACGCGCCCAGCGTTTCACCTTTAGCGTTGGAATGTGGCTTCTACGAAGCTTAGCCGTGTATAGCCAAGTAATACTCATCATCCTTGTTTAGCATAGACAAAGAGGTTGTATGTCTTGTGTATTCTGACTCTACCTGCACATTAGCGACAATAGGGACCAAAAACAATGACAAGACCGTTCGCAGAATTTAGCCCCTACGGACGGGACACCTGGTTTATCATCACTATTCCCAATATAGGCTGCTTCGAAATAAGTTATACGAGCCTAAACAAGGACTAAAATATGATGAGCATTAGTTGGCTCACTTCTCATAGAACCCACATATCAGCGCTAAAGGTGTAACGCTGGCGGCACGGACCAGACACTAAGCATATCGCCGCTATTCCCGATGATCATACTTCAAATTGGGAGCTTCTCCAGATTTCCATTGTGAGCTACACCCGAGAAGTGGTCTCTCATCCCATGTGGTTGTCGTGAGAAAAATGGTGTCCGGACCGTGAGAGCTAAAGTCCACGAACAGTCTTGTCACTGTTTTTGGTCCCTATTGTGGCTAATTTTCAGGCACAGTCAGAATAACATACAGCCTTTTTATCTATGCCTAAACAAGGACTAAAATGCGATGAGTATTAGTCGACGATACACGGCTAAGCTTTGTAGAAGTCGCATATCAGCGCTAAAAGTGAAAAGCTGGGCGCGTCTATATACTGGATTCTCAGGCACGTTCCTGTTGGCGCAGTGATCTGAGACTAACGCTCTGACTAAGACGACTTCAGTAAATAGTCTGAAGGATCGTCGTACAAGCGTATTCTACTTATACTGTAGCACACTTATTATTTAGACAAAAGAGGACAAGAATATAAAAGGCATACAATAAACATAGAACAATACAATAGTTCCACGGTTTGCAGCATACAACGGAGATCTATCAAGCACTTTCACAATACTCCCCCGTGCTTGAGCTATCAACCAAGCCAAGTTTCTTAGAAAGAAAATGGTGTCGGTCACGGGATAGAGGCTTCGTGAGAAGATCGGCTGTATTTTCCTTCATCAGTATTGATGAGATGTCGATGATACCTTTCTGTAGGAGGTCACGAACGTAGTGGTACTTGATGTCAATATGTTTAGTGTGTTTGTGAAAAACATTGTTGGCTGCTACAGCACGGGCACTGAGTGAGTCACAAAAAAAACCTACAGGAAGGTCAATGTTGAAATCAAGCTGCCTGAGGAGCAAGATTGTCCATTCTGCATGCTTTGAGCACTCGCAGAGAGCCATGTACTCAGCTTCGGTGGACGATAAAGCAACAGTGCATTGCTTTTGGGTGGCCCATGCAATAGAACCTCCGGTGAGGATGAATGTATAGCCCATTGTAGATTGGCGGGTGTTGGTATCTGTAGCCCAATCTGAGTCACTATACCCAATTAACTCAGTAGAGATGTTGGACCCATATGTTAGAGTAAAGTGTCATGTGCCAGCGAGGTAGCAGAGTACATGTTGGGCAGCATAAAGATGTTGCTGGGTTGGCTTGGCACCAAACTGTGAGAGGCAATTGACTGCGAAACAGATGTCAGGGCGAGAACCTAACATAGCATACATGAGAGATCCGACAATCTGCTGATAATGTGAGGTGAGAGAAGAATCTGAATCATCTTCAGGATTTGTGACTAGCTGCGTGCCAGCAGCGAATGGCATGTAGGTTGGTCGGCATTGTGACATGTCAAAGCGTGTTAGGATATGCTGGATGTAGTGTGACTGGTTGATAGTGATGATTTTGGTCGAACGATCGCGGGTGAGGTGTAGACCAAGAAACTGTTTGATCTCACCTAGATCAGTTATTTTGTAGCAATTGGCAATTTTGCGTTTGAGGTCCTGGATTGCATCCAAGAGGCCAAAAAGAGCAATGTCATCGACATAGACCAGCATAATTAGCAGCCCCCCCCCCATCGAGACATTTGATAAAAATGGAGACATCGCCAGAAATATTTTTCTGAAATCCGAGCCCTTCCAGTGTGTCATTCAGGCGCACATGCCACTGGTGACCTGCCTGTTTTAAGCCATATATTGCCTTTTTAAGGTGACACACCTTCCCTTCCATACCGATGACTATGAAGCCCTTCAGTTGCTCCATGTAAATTTCTTCATCTAAGTTCCCATTAAGGGATGCAGACTTGATGTCAATGTGATGGATGTCTAAATCCAATTGAGCTGCAAGTGCAAGTAGTAGCCTCAGGGAGTCAAGTCTTGCGACAGGTGCGAAGGTCTCTTCATAATCAATGCCAGCAGTTTGTGGGAAACCCTTGGCGACAAGACGGGCGTGATAACAGGTGACATGACCTGCAGTGTCACGCTTTGTTATAAATACCCACTTGCTCTTTATAGCCTTGCGATCTTTCGGTAGATCACATAATTCCCAAGTGCCGTTTTCATCCAGGCACTTAATCTCCTCCTCCATTGCTGTCTTCCAGAAGGGCGCTTCTGGGGTTGTGATGGCATGTTCATATGTATTTGGGTCACCAGTTGGAGTTAACTTGAACAACAGCCAGATAGGAAGTGAGCAAGTTGTCCCAAGTTGCGGATGCAAAAGTGGAATGGTCAAGAGGGTCGGGCAAGGATGAAGGGCCCGCTCTGTGACTCTGATAGGTGTCTGGGCTTGCATTATCTGGTTGTGGTACTGTGACATGCTGTCCAATGTGTTGGGACCGGCGTGGAAGTTGTTGTTCTGGTGGCTGTGGTGCATATGTGGAGGGAGCTCTTGCAGGTGATGTGTTTGGTAGTTCAACCTGTCATTTATATTATACGATGTCTGATTGCCCTTTCACAGATTATGTAATCGATGCGAACATCAGACGCCGTAGCATTTGTCGCACATATATGCGGTCATTTACATGATCAAATAATATATAAAAACATCAAAACAACCCACCAATGAAGACCTTTGAATTCCCAATGAAATCAGGAGATAAACAATTCCAGGCATACAAGACCAAGCAGCATCACCGATGATGCTGCTCCAACACACCTGAAACATTTTATCTCACCTCTGAGACAGTGCCCCCTCATTAATTCCGTGATGTATGGGCATTTATCCAATCACAAGTCGATGGAAATTTAGGGGATATCAGTTGATATGTCAGGTGCCGCCTATTTCTATTTTTTTTTTCTATTTTTTTTATTGTATTATATCTCCCCTCTACCCTGTCTCATATCCTACTCCACAATCACCTGTCCCAAACCCCTAGTATAATTTCCAATCTATCTACCCTCGATCCTGCGTTCTCATACTCAATCCACCCTTCTGAATACATAGCCGCTTATCTTGTACCTTAACACATGTAAAAATCCCCTAGTTGACTGTTCCGTGTCTCACTGTCATTTGGTCTTGAATACTTGTATAAGTACTGCCAATGTAGTATGAAAATATGTAACTGATTGTGAAATCCGTTCACCACATTCCTTGTTTTAAGTCTTTCCATCAAATTGTCTTGTAGTCGCCTCTTATCTGCAATCTCCTTGGGACTTATCAATTTTCTTTTGACATATTGATATTCCTATTCTATTCGCGCTATACACATCGAGTCGATCCTTCGTACGGCGAACTTTCGACACCTATCTTCGTTGACCCTGCATCCGGGCCGAATTCCCAGGTCCTTTGACACCCGGCGCTATTACGATCTAAATTGATCACGAGATCTCTAGATCATCAATCGGGGCTCATGTCTGTTGCACATCTTCAGCGGCACTCGTCCATTCAAGAAATAAATAAAGTTTTATTTCAGTTTTTAAAACAACCCCTGCTTTGGGAATGTTGATAGGCGGTAGTGCTGGTAATGCCAGTGGAGGCAAGTCAGGTTGACCAGTTGGCACTGGTGGCAGTGGGTGCTCTTCTTCGTCGTCACTCTCTGGTAGAGTTAGATCGATTTGCGCAGATGGCGGTTGTTGTGGTAGAAGCAGTGGAATGGGCATGGGAGCTGTGTGTGGGAGCTTTGGTGTAGATTTGAGTGGGAAACTTTTTTCCTCGAAAACGACATCAGTAGATATGACAGTCCGTTTGGACAATGGATTCCACAACTTATGCCCCTTTGTGGAATTGTCATACCCTACGAACACTAGTTTTTGGGACATTAGATCATATTTTGTTCGATGTGTTGTTATATGAGCGTAGGCAAGGCATCCAAAGACGCGGAGGTAGGAAAGGTCAGGTTTTGATCCTGTCAAAAGTTCATGCGGGGAAACATTTGATGTAACACGAGATGGGGCTCGGTTTCAAACGTGTACAGCAGTTGCTACTGCAAATTCCCAAAAGCCGTATGACATACCTGCACCATGTAACATTGCTCGGGCTGCCTCTGCAATTTTCGGTTCACATGTTCAGTGACTCCGTTTTGCTGAGGTGTGTTTGGTGCTGTGAGTTCATGTTGTATACCTTGCTCCTCCAGGTATGTGATGAATTCCTTTGATAGGAACTCTCCCCCATGATCAGTGCGTATAGCTCTGAGTGTTCTATCATGGAAGTTTCGAACAAACACGTGGAATTTCTTGAATTGTGTGAAAGTATTACTTTTCGCAATCAAGAAATATATCCATTTGTGATGCATATGGTTATCAACTAGAATGAAGTGGTAGTAACTCCCTTGGAGTGAATGCGTGTTCATGGGGCCTGCGAGGTCCATATGGACTAGAGCAAAAGGTTTAGTACGGTGGTGAGATGAGGTGACAAACTTTCATCGTGTGGATTTTCCCAGGAGACAGCCTTCACATGTAGCCAAGGTGTGTCAAACATCAGGTTCGATCCTGTTGTCAATATGTTGTAATGAGGACCAGGATAGGTATCCGAGTCGAGCATGTAAACTGTTGATGGGGGTAATATTGATATTTGAAATAGATGGGGCATTGGCTCATAGCGAGAGCCAGTAATGCTGTCCATTCAGTTGACCTTTAGCAAAGACTATACCGTCTTTGGCGATAGTTGCCTGTGAGCTCAAAAAGGTTGTGGAGTAACCTTTTTTGTCAATTTTTAGTATCGAGAAGAATCTTCCTCCAATCTCTGGTGCATGTAGTACATCGTTGAGAGTGATCTTCTTTTCTTCTCCGTTGACTCGTGATATTCCAGTGACTGCGCCAATGCCAGTGTATGAGACATAAGTCTTTTTGTCTGCAAAGTCGGCCTGCCGTGGTGTGAGAAGTGGTTGATATTCTGAAAAATCAGAGATATCATTTGTGATGTGGTCAGTGCAACCTGAGTCCAACATCCACATTCTTTCACGCGTGATATAGAAGCAGATTGAGTCATTGGCGGTGGCATTAGTGGATACAGGCAGTGTGGAAGGTGATGAGTCAAGATTGTCTGTGATAATGGCGCTTACTGAAGGCACTGTTTCTTTGTCCTTTTTATTCTCCTTTTTCCCTTTTCTTTCAGACTGAGCTTCTTCGCGCAATAGGCCTTGAGCCTTGGGTCGGCAATCCTTTTCCCAATGTCCCTTTCCACCGCAATAGTTACACGCATCCTTTTTCCTTTTTGTGCTGGTTGACCATGAAGTTATTGCATTAGCTCTGGTATGAGTGCCTTGACGAAGCTCCTCAGAAAGGATTTGGGTGCGTATGTCAGACCACAAGATGGTTGTAAAGTTGGTGATGGTAGCGAGGATAGTTTGCTGGACAACCTCATAAGAGGTGGGAAGGGCTTGGATGACAAAGAGAGCGTGAAAAGAATCACTGATGGCAAGACCGGATGCAACAATGCGAGTGTGGAGTTCAGACATGCCGTCAATTTGTTGCATCAAGGGTGAATTAGTGGAGAATTTTGTCGATATATAGTTGTTAAAATCGATCCAGGTGTTAAGGCCAGTGGTAATGCCATATGTCGAGGTAAGAGCTTGCCAGTTTTTGCGTAGTGATTTGGAAAGATTGAGACATTGATAGATTGATGGTTGGACTGATGAAAGGAGCAATGATAAACCTTGGCGAGAACGTTTGTTGTAGTCCTCGAGTTTTGTGGTTTCTTCAGCAGTTAGAGTTTCTGATAGTGAGGGTGGAGACTCCAAACCATCAGCTATACCAAGTGCGTTGATGAACAGTAGGCCAGCTCGGATGCTGAATGACCAGACACCCCAGTTGGTACCATCAAATTTTTCGATCGTTATGGAAGAACGCAAGAGGGTATTTTCAGCCATGATAGGGGTAAGACAGTAGAGAAGAGTTTGATATGTAGTCGACAGTTATGTGATAGCCAGTGTTAAAGGTAGTATGGTTTGAGTGTTTAGAGCGCGGGGCCCATAACCTGTTGGCGCAGTGATCTGAGACTAATGCTCTGACTAAGATGACTTCAGTAAATAGTCTGAAGGATCGTCATACAAGCGTATTCTACTTATACTGTAGCACACTTATTGTTTAGACAAAAGAGGAATACAAGAATATAAAAGGCATACAATAAACATAGAACAAAACAATAGTTCCATGGTTTGCAGCATACAACGGAGATCTATCAAACACTTTCACAATAGTTCCGAATTCGAAGTGAATAGTGGTGATAAGCACTAGAATTGAGAAGCTGGTGGCGCCTAGAGAACCCCAGGCACGTTCCGAATTCAAAGATTGTGAATAGCCATGATGTCCGGTCCAATTTGATTCCGCAAAAGGCTATTTTCTGAGAGTTAGGGTGAAGCTGACATACAAATTCTTGTCTTCATATCCTGTTGGAGGTGAATCTTAAGAACTAGAGTGCTGAAAGATGATCACAGACACTGGAGAACAGATGGTGAATACTCTGTTAGAGATATATTGGTGAATGATAATTGTCAGGGGACAACCAGTTTATTCCCTTTTTCCTCTCTTTTTCCCCTTTTTCCCTTTTCCCCCTTTCCTTTTTCCCTCCTTTTCCCTATTTCCTTTTATACTAGATCTATCCTATCTCTAGTATTATGTCCTTCTCCTCCCTTTTTCTCTATTTTACCCTAGTGCTAGTTACACCTTTGTTTGCTCTTGTTTGACCACCAGTAGCTATATAGTTAGTTGCTTAGGTAAGGGAATCCTCACCCTTTTCTCTTTGGATTTCCCTTACCAGGTATGTGTCTCGCTACTGTAGCTACTCTTTGTTTTTATATAACTTTGGATTTCCCTTACCAGCCTAGAGTGAGTCCCTGTGGGTAGCTTGGGGTTCGAGTCCCCTTGCAGGCCTAGGCAGGATGCTGACAGGGTAGTATCCCCTGCAGTATGCCTGCCAGCAGGCATATCCCGGGTAAGGTGAGGTTGCCCTTACAATAATGTTGTTGCAACTATGAAACGGGTCTCAACTTCAAATCAAGAAGATGTTTTATAATCAGCTACCTATGAAACGGCTAATCAAAGTTAGAACAAAGTTATGTCCGAGTGTGATTAAATCTACTCACGTCTCAACTTCGAATCAAGAAGATGAGATGTGTCGTGCGCTAAAACAGGTGGTTATCTAATCGCGGAGTTCGTAACGTAGCCGGTGCTGGAAGTAGGAAGGAGAATAACCGCAACTGGTCGAATATTTCAACACTCCCCCCTGAACAGAGCGGTGCTTCTTGAGTTATCATGCAGGGCCTAATCCCAGCACCTTACAAAACTCGTTAAACTTTGGTTTTGGTAAGGGCTTCGTGAGTATGTCAGATACGTTCTTGTCGCTTGGGACATAGTGGACCATGATGTTACTGTTCACTACACACTCGCGGATGAAGTGGTAACGTAAGTCAATGTGTTTCGTTCACGCGTGAAACTTGTTGTCCTTTGATAAT
Source organism: Ramaria sp. MG151 (assembly GCA_003314545.1). Classification (NCBI taxonomy): domain Eukaryota; kingdom Fungi; phylum Basidiomycota; class Agaricomycetes; order Gomphales; family Gomphaceae; genus Ramaria; species Ramaria sp. MG151. Next base: position 786 of record QMFG01000099.1, on the reverse strand, counting down.
GCAATTGCACTTTGATTATTGCAGTTGATATCGACCACTCCATACCTTGAGTCTCGGTTTTCGGTAAGAAAAGCCTGGAGCCAGAGCCCTTCCTTTGCTGCATGAGTTAATGCAACATATTCAGCTTCTGTGCTTGATAAGGCAATAATGTGTTGCTTCTTTGAACTCCAGGACACGACACCTTTGCCAAAATGGAAGCTGTACCCGGATATGGAATGACGGTGAGTTTGGCCAGCCCAGTCTGCATCACAGAATGCCTGCACTTGTTTTGCATCAGGTCCTCCAAAGGTGAGCCATAGATCTCTAGTGCTACTGAGATATGTGATGACGCATTTAAGTCCTTTCCAGTGTACTTCTGCAGGGTTTTGGATGAATTGTGCAAGGATTCCCACAGGAAATGCAATGTCTGGCCTACTGATCATAGCTGGCCATAGTACGCTACCAATGGCCTCAGCGTATGGAATGCTTTGCATCTGGTTGATCTGTGAGATTGCCGATGGTCCTTGCTCTTTTGTGAGTATTGTTCCAGGGTCCATAGGCATAGTGACCGGTTTGGCCATAGTAAGGCCAAATATTTTGGTGATCATGTCGATATATCCGCTCTGGTTGATTGAGATCATATGTGCATCCCTGCTTCGCTTTACCTCAAAGCCTAGGTACCAGCTTATTTTGCCCATTTCTGATAAATCCCAGTGACACCGTACTTCTCTTTTAAATCTTTCAACATCTGACAGTCGCCTTGAGGTGATGACAATGTCATCAGTTGCTACCGCTATAACGGTGTGT
>QMFG01000097.1:0-16882 GCA_003314545.1 Ramaria sp. MG151 | reverse complement strand
GATGTGTTGATCATCGTGGAACAAAGATAAATAAAATAAAATATATCATTAGGGATACATCAAGGTCTAACCTAGTAATTCGATCATCACTCTTCCGCTCACGAACTGTGTCGCCATAGATAGGGTCTAGAGAAAGAATGATGGCTTCGTTGCGGTGGAACTTTTTGTAAACCAAGAGCCTGAGGTGATGCCGCCGGAACCCCACACGGTGCTTCTGATGTATTGATCATTGTAAAAATAAAGATAAATAAATAACAGTACCATTAGGGATATATGAAGAAGATCGAACCCGGTAATTCAATCCTCACTCTTCGGCTCGCGTTCCACATCTTGTGATAGCTTCTTCCAAAAAAAAAAAAAAACTTTCCCCGGCTCTTCACAGCCGCGGTGTAAAAGTTCAAACCATGGGAAGCTTGAACGACTGGCTACACGCGTTACCTTTCCAGTTATGACCCGGAGATTATTTCACCCAGACACCCGGGAACAAACAGCGCGAGTTGTGCGCCACCCGAAGATATGGGAATGATCATTTTTAATGTTAGTAAATCCTGAATGGAATCCACGAAAGGAAACGGGCTGCTGTGACATGACAATTTGTACCGATTAGGAGCCACTGAGAATGAATCATGCATCTCCCAAGGTAAATGCTTTCCGCACTTGGAGCGCGGAGTCAGAAGTTGCAAAAATTGTCGGATTGCGGCAACAGAATTGTGCCCCACAACATGCTTTAGTGCCAAGTCAATGATACTGGGTAGCCGGTGACGTGAGACGGGGACGGCGACAATCACGAGGGGAGCGAACCCATGTACTGGTACTTGGTGATTAGATAGTCAAGAACAACGACAGGAAAAAGGAAGAGCCCGAGAAACCGAGGTCATGGATCCAGGTCCAAAACTACGATAGTTATCATTGCGCGTTCGCGTTTTTGGGTATGTGAGGGGAAAGACTTACGATATAAAGGGTCTAGTTCCGAGCTATCCAAAAAAAACGCATCTATGTATAAAGAAATGGTTTGTTGGAAAGCCCCAGCATCGGAGAGGTGACTGCACAGAGGCCATGAGTCCAGCTCTCTGATCGCGTATAATACAAGAGGCTCACTGGTGTAGGTGTTAGACCATTATTATATGCGATCAGAAGCTGGAATCACTACCTGGAACGAAAATCTGAGGAGCATAAAAAAGCCAATCTTTGGGAACGAGATTCATTTTGACGACAGTATTTTATCGCTGTGGATCGGTTGAGAAACCGCACAAGCAAAACATACAGCGGCATGCGTCCCGGGTGCGCGTATGTGCTGCCGCCGCCGCCAAGTCCTGCCGCGTAGGTGTGCCAAAGTGGCGTGGCTTTGAGTTGGGAAGTTTTTTTTTGGGAAGCAAAACGTACAGTGGCAATGTGTCCAAGGACGCAAGGATTCACCGCCGCTGAGTGCTGCACGCGTGGGTGTGCCAGATAGTGCGGCCGGAGGTAGGCGGTTTGGGGGGCAAACATACGGTGGCGTGCGTCCCAGACGCATGTATGCACCGCTGGTGAGAGCCCTGCTACGCGCGCGTTCCAGGTAAGAGTAGGTAGTTTCGAGAGGCAAGGCAGTGAGTGGCATGAGCCCCGGACCCATAGTATGTACCACCGCTAAGTACTGCTGCGCGCGCGGGTGAGTAGACGAAAGTGTCGGATAGCGAAACATGTTGGCTGTGTGCGTGTACCAAAGAGTGAGGCTAAAGTAGGCGGTTTGGAGGCAAACATACAGGGGCGTGTGTCGCGGACGCACACACACGCCATTTATGGTGCTAGGCAACTTTGAAGGGAAGTGTCAGATAGTAAAGCATAGTAGCATGCGTCCCAGTCTGACGGACATACGTGCTCTGGCTCTCATCACGTGATTGTCACAAGCAGTGTGACTGCTTTCTATCCACCCATTACATAAACTTGAAGCACTTTTCTCTCAAATCACTATCATTACTAGTCATCACTTGAGGAATAAAATACAAGTTTAGCTAGGATATACATAAAGTTTGCCCTCCTGAATGTCACGTCTCACATCAGCTGTTCTGGGCGTCCTTGCACCTGTCATCTGGCCATCCTCCTTGTTTACAGTTCGCTTCTCCTTATCAGCCTTTCGGGTGCCGTTCTGTTTATTTTCAGCCCCTTGTTGTTGAGACTTGAAAAAAAAAATAGAGAAATTGGGTGACTAGTGGGAATTTCAAGGTTGAAGTACCAATAAAGATAAAAATAAAAATAAAAACTAAGGAAAACTTGAGAGATGAAGAAGCCATAATTGAAATCAGATGATTGGACATAGAACCACAATATTTTGGATGAGCTGGTGAAAACTAGCAATATGTAACATTTTTTTAGGGTGATCTTAAGCGCCCACATCACCAAGCACCTACCATTGCAAGTCCTTCCCGTTATGCGTCGACTCTCCGCCTCCAGACCTCGGGCCAAGCCAAGTTGCGGTGGGGTTGGTTTCGCTTGAACCAGTGATCTCAGATCATCCGGAAAAACCTTTCTATTAGTCAGGGATCAGAGCTTGACCAACGATACTCAACCTTAACTACGCCCGATCAACAACTCCGTGCTTAATAATCTGTTACGGATGTCCGATTTTGGCTTTCCTGCCTGGATGTTTAGTCGTCATGGATTTAGGCTGACAGCTGCCCGTCCTTTTGCTGCAGAGTTAGAGTCTGGACGCTGTGCACGTGTTGACGGATGTACAACCTCGGATCTGAACATATGGAGTAGCTATGCTCGGGTTCTTATACAGCTTGAGGGAAATGCCAAATCACGCTCAACGTTCATTCAGAAATGTGCCTTTTTTTATGACTGTGTCCGATATATACCGCTTGGGCGAAACGTCACAGGGACGGAGGACAGACGCGCTGCTACAGAGTTCTGTCCCTTGGGACCTCATCTCATCGTAGATCATAAGGAATTTGGGAACACATAGTTACAGGTGAGGTTTGATATTTTCTTTCGTTTGGGCGAGGATCGACTCCTTTCAGCTCGCAGGTCAAATGGAGCGCTACTTCGGAATACGCGCTCACCAGTAGCAATGGTCAGAGGTCGCCGCGACAACCGACGACGGAGCGACCGCAGGCTGCGGCATTCGATTGCGTCTTATATGTGCGCTTAGTACAGTATAGAAAAAAAAACCTAACCTTGGAGCTAACATAACTCTGTCCGCCTCTTGGCGAGTGCCCAGATACTCTTCCAGATTGGAGTCAGTGCACAGGGGGGGGGAAGCTCCCAAGGCACAAACTATTAAAAGCTCGCATTTCTGCAGCGTGCACAGCGGATTGCTCACTGGCGCCCTTTGATCCTGACCTTTTGATTTCACTGCCTTCTCTCTTCTTCGCTGTCATCATGGTACACGAAGGGCTTCTCGCGGCAAATTATTCCCCCGCATCGGCATCTGCAGCCAGCAGTAGCGCGTTTATTGCCAATATGGTTTCTTGGAACCAGACAAAGCTTCTCTGTGTCTCGTCGCTATGTCTCCTTATTTGGGATACCAGTATGTTTTGCTCTATGATTCCCCTCTCAAATCACATCGCGAATCGCTCTACTTGCAGTTATTACTTTTGACCAGGAGGTAAAGACTTTTATTCTCCTCGCTTATGCAAAGTTCAACTCAAGTGTATATCTTTACAGGTGGATTACATATGGAAATCGAAACCCCGCATAAGTCTGGTCAAAGTGTTGTACTGGTTGAACCGCATGTAAATCAATCGTCTCTTTTTTTTACCACAATATTGACAAGCTTCATAGATGGGTACCGCTGGCATTTGTGTTTGTCCCGCTGCCTTGTTTCATTTATATCTAATTGATTGGAATTCCCTGCCATCGCAGTGCTCGTTTTCATCGTGCGTGCTCCGCTGAAGAGTAATATTCCAATCTGACACACTCCCCTCGTCATTATCAGATTTACTAGCGGTCAATCCAGACCCTGATGCAAGTGACTTCGTATTCTCTATTCTGTATTATACCGTAACTCACAGCCCCTGATATAGGTGTAAGCAATGTTGTAAAAACAATCTAGGTTTTGCCGACCTTTTCTTTTGAAAAAAAAAAAAAAGCTGCTTAAAATTTGGATCGTTTATGTTCTGGTCCTCACCGTTAAACATATGCACCGTCGAGCTGGCCCTGGCCATACGCGTTTGGGCTCTTTATAGCCAAAGCCGCAGGGTCCTGCTCTTTCTCATTTTTCTCGTCGGTGGCTCGATGCTTTCGTCGATTGTGGTTTTTGGACTTGGCATGAAGGTACTCCCCACTCGGAAACAATTTCATTTTTTATGCTCGCAAGAAATTTATTTATATTTATTTATAGGCTCTGAAGAAACCAGTACCGCACCACCCTACACGTAAGTGTTTTCATAAAGAAATTATTTATCACTGACATGGTGCTAATATATATATTCTTTTCCTAGCTCATGGATTGGTAGGATGCCTTAAAGTCTCAGGCCCCCCTAACAACTTCAACTCCGTCTTCATCTGTGCATTAGTCGTGGAGGTAGGTTCGTTGCATGCACACATGTGTCATGTGTAAGATATGCCGTATCTGACAATTGCGTCTTACACAACAACTCCTAAACAATCTACGCTGTTGGCCAGCAGGTCGTGCTATTCTTGATGACGCTGTATCAAGTGTCAAAGTATAAGGCGCTTTCGAAGGGCATGAGACCCTCTTTGATGGTACATATTGGGAGAACTGGGACACTTTTTTTCTTCCGTCAGTGCTTTTCTTTTTCTACAGTAATTTATAAGCTGATCGTCGTCATAGTCGCAATGAGTCAGTATCGAAATTAATAAGTGACTCTAAGAAGAGGTTGGAGGATCCTGATGTCTATTATTAAGGTGCTATCTTGTTCGCTTTGATCGGCAGCTTCATACAGCGTGTAAGCACACAAGCCCGGACATCAAAGTGAGTAAAACCACAATCTCGTGCACCCCCCCCCCCCTTCTTTCCGAATCCTTTGCTCGCTGCTTTTTTCTCCCCAATATTAATACGTATTTTCTTGGAATCTTTACTCTTACCTCGACCGGTCTCTCGACGAAACCAGCTTTATCATGTCCATCCTTTCCATAAGCTGCTCGCGGCTCATCTTGGGAATCCGCGACGCGCACAATACACAACTGTCACCGAGTTTGTATATCCCCTCGGATTTGAACACGGTCCCAGCTGTGAATGTGACCGAGGTGGAAGAGGTCAATCGTGATAACGTTCCTGCGGATACAGGAGTTTCGGTAGCGGCGGGGGCTGAGGCTGATTGTCGAGAGTGCAGGTGTAATGACAGGGATGATGCGGAGCGTGAGTCCCGTTTGGGCGGGGGTGAAGAACAAAATCTAGAGAGGCAGCAGCAGGTATTTGAAGTATAACAACGAGGAAACTTTTTTTTTCATTCTTTCCCTCTTTTTTTTTTTTTACGATGATTCTAATCCTTAACATTGGAAGATCCTTAATAATTTTTGTGGTAGTCCCATTTCTGAGGGAACTGGTCAACATGAGCTTGATGTTTGCGTGGAGTGAGATGATAGTACGGTCTACTTCTTGGAACCACAAAAGTTGTGAATAAAACCACTAAAGACTATAGAAGGATGGTATTTCAATGAGATTTGAATAAAGAAAGGAGTTTTCGAGTAGTTTGTATTTAATGCCGTACAGCTCATTTGATTGAGGAAGGATCTTTTTTTAGCTGGTTCCTCATCCCCATATTCACTAATATCAATTCTAATTCTCAATGAGATCAACAACAACCGGACAAGAGCATATCAGTATACATTACGACTGTACAAGAGAATGAATTAGTGCTGAAAATATCAAGTTACAATACATCAAAACTATCAGGAGCCCTGCTGACGACTCCATACCTGGGATCACATCGGGGTTGACCGGAGGAGTTGTCGTAAGGAATTACTAACGGACGGCATTACATGGAAAATTTTACTCTAGTGCGGTTCATCTCCACCTATACATCCCTATCATTATTATCATCATTGCAAAATCCTACTATGCACCGCAACTTTTCAACTCGGGCGTAGTCACCGAGCCTGACCTTCACCCACCCACACATCTGAGCTTTCACCGATTCATATCTATGAGCCCATACACTTTTTCACCCGAAGCTATACGCCCCTAATCCACGTGTATGTATGTCTATTAAAGTTCTAGCTAGTATGTGATGTTTTCTCCGTATTGGGCATCGTCTCTTGTAGCATAAGCATCCAACAATCCTTTGCATTTTGCGGGCTTGCCATATCGCTCTGTGTGGGGTCAGAAAACTAGTCATGATTATGATGGGGGGTGGGATTTCATGTAGCTCATCTGCATAACCATCTTCGGTACCGCATTGCCTGACGAGAGCTCCTCACCTCGTCTCCGATGTTCTTGGCGAGAGCATCTTGCATCATGGTACAGCAAATTACGATGCAGGTTTTGCGAGCCTTGGGACTATCTGCGTAGCTAGTACTTGTGGGGTCTTGTGTCAAGATCCCCCTGTTTTAACTTTCCTCTGATGTACCTCGATTCCGAAACAAGAGCCTTCAAGCCAAGTAATAGGATCTGTTAGCGGCCTGCAGGCCAATGGACCTCGACAATTATCCTGTCCCCAAACAAACTATCCTAGTCAAGTCTCAGCTACCAAGAGCTTGCAGATGTAGATATCTGTCTGACATACCTGGTGTTAATTAACCAACCGTCGCTTCAGTGGATTTCACCGTTGTTGTTATGGCTTTATAGGGTCATTGGGTTTGCTGGGCGGGGCGGGGATGTTAGAGCGGGCGGAGCCATTCAATGTTCGGTCAAGGGAGTGTCCAGATGCAGGGCCCATCGTTTCGCGCCCCTGAGGTTCGGCTTGGCCCAGGGCGAGAATCTCGTGTGAATTATATGAGGGGATGGATCGCTTACGTGGTGATTGTATGCCAGTGGGCCTATCAACCTTGTGAAGAAATGGTGTTTCATTGCTGTTATGAACAAGCTGTACGTACGAGCTGTTGAAAGGGAAGACTGTTATTTTCGTCTTATGGTGCCCTTTTCGCTTCTGTGTGTCTGCGCGTTAGTCGTTGTTTTTGCTGGCTTCTCCCTCCGGATGGGTTTCTGACGACGTAGCAAGGTAGCAAGTTATAGTTACCATGTTTTTCAGGAAGATGATCGGTCCTCGCTGAGGGTAGAGCGTACCTTCCTTGCCTGAACGGCGTATGGGTCAATTCTTTATCGATGCTCTTTCTGAGAATAAGCCGGAAATATACAAGAACTTCTGGCGCTCTCCTTTCTGAAGGAGATGTTTGAGTACTTGCCTGAACACATGTCATGTGTAGAGTGTAGCACAGTGGAGTATGGGAGGTTGAGCTTTTTACTGACTGAATCAACTTACACTCGGCATTTCTGGGCGTGAACCGACTGATATGACTGGTAAGACACTGGGTTTCATGGCTTGAATCACCGGTGGCAGGAGGCTATGATAGTTGGGACACAACTTGAATATTAACTAGTATTATGACAGATAGAATATCATGAAGGTATGTATACCTTCAGCATATGTTAGTAGTGTGTGCAGCATATGTAAAGGGGGTAAGAACACAGCTGAGGGGACTGTGAACTGACTGCTAAGGTATTTATACTAAAAGTAGTGGATGGGAGTGGAGAGGAACCGTAGTGAAGCTGACATGTAGAGCGCCATGTGGAGCAGGCCATGTGGAGCAGGATGTGGAGCAGGGATGTGGATGTGGTAGCATGTGTGACAGTAGGCGCAGGCGGGTGCTTGGAGTGGTAGAGACCCCTTGCTCTTGCTTATTGCACTTGTATGTTATCCGGTTGACTGAGCATTTGTTCGTTTGTGGCAAGGCAAACCCCGTCACTGGTGAAGTCGCAGACTCAGTGAGCTTCCGATTGTCTTGCGCAAACACAAGACATTCTTTTACCAAACCAGTTCATTTGATTTGTTTTTCTAAGACAATATAAAGTAAAGGTTAGCTTGGTCATCTTCAGTTCGTTTAACACCCTGTGTAGAGACACCGAGGTAAGACATTAAATATCACGTATGTCTTTTCGGCCCCTGTACGACGCTGTAAAACTACATCGTCGTTTGACACCCTTCGTGCAAGTACTGAGAACTAGTCCCGTGCCACTTTTTCCTTATTTTCGGCGCCTGAATATTAGCGCTCGGCGCCCGCGCGCCACAATAGGTCGTCCCTTCTTGACAGGTCATCAGGGTAGCATGGTGACGTGCATGTAAAATACAAGGGTGTCGCGAGATCAACGTTACCTTATGTGATGGGAGTGCGCCGACATTTCCGTCGCCGTCCTCCAACCCGGTCGCCGCGGTCAGGAGTACTTAGTCTGTTCTCAGAGCAGTGTTGGGAATTAGTCGGTGTGCAAAATACGCCGAGTTGGATGAATATCAGAATGAGTGAAAGGCGTGCGAATGGATATGCCAGCTGGTGTAGCCGTAGGATCAGTCAGATCATTTTTCCTAAGCGGCAGATTTGACGCTGATTTCTGCAATCCCCTCACTTGTCTTGCACCTGCACTCACTGTTTTGCAATTCTTTTCCGTTAAATTGGCCATTCTGTCTTTGCGTGGCACTACTGGTCGTCGATCGCAGCTCCGCTTGAAAATACCCCCGTCCAGGTTACCCTCACCCCTGTGGCTGATCGCTTTTCTTATCCCAACCTGTTTTTACCTTCGACTTCTCCCCAGCGTAGACCACATTCTCCCCTCGCGTCATCATGATGCGCCTCCTTCGTCTTGTTCTTAGCCTTGTCATCCTCTTCATTCCAGCACATGTTCTCGCCGACCCGTGTACGCTCATATCCGCTCTATCATCCCTGGGCTAGTACTAAATCGATGCTACAGCATATTTTATCATAAACGAGCCTTCTAAGGGTGCGCAGTGGGTGAACGGTCAAACCAACTATGCAAATTGGCAACAGGGACTTCTCCAGGGGATCTCTGCCTTTGACGTAGAGCTTGCTCGGCTCAGCGCAGACGGTTTAATATATGTAGCATTGAATGGTAAGCAATCGTATCCAGCACGCACTTGTCGTATCTGTTCATGTAATCCCTCGTTAGTCCCGGCTTCCGCACCATATCTGCCAATAACGATCCAAGACGTACCTCCTGGGGACGACTACTACCTCATCTTCCTGAACTCTACACACGGGATAATGTACTCGTTGTCTTCCCGCTTCTCTATCCTGCCAGCTGCTCAGAACTCCAGCAACGCCACGACAAGCGTGCAGTCCCCAGGAAAGCACTCAATCGCTACCGTGACCGTGACCGGCGCTCCGAATCCAACCACCAACTTCGCATACACATTCGCAGCAACGTCTGGTGCGCGGGAAGCACGGTCGTTATGTGGAGTTGCAGCAGCTCTCGTGGGGCTGGCTGTTGGCCTCTGGGCAGCATCGTAGTTGGTCTGGCGGAGGTATGGGGTGATATATGGACTAGGACTCTTGCTTCATTTTTTGGGAGGGCATATCGATAGCGTTCAGTCCATGGACGACAGGCACGCCTGGATGGTATAATGTATAAACGATGGACGTTCGCCTCTATCATCGGTAATAATAGTAACGGTCTTTATGTGGCTCCCACCCAGGGTTTTCCGAGTTGGACGAAGCATTTGTGTGTGGAAGTTGTCCGCGTACCAGGGAAAGGTCAGATGATACTCGTGTGCCCGTTGTCATGTCCATTTGCGCTGCCTCCGATGTCAAGTGACTTTGCCGAACATGACTGTTGCTCCAATACTGGCAAGTGGCGACTGCTAAGCACGAATTGAGTAATCATATATTCAAGGTCCGTAAAGAGTGACAGCGTGACAGACGTTACACGTCACTAACCTGCAGTGTTACTTATCAACAACTTCTCGCGCGGGCACAGCTGTAAAACAAAAAGAGGGAGGATGCTATCTACATTGCTAGGTTCATTTACTATTCACGCGGACTCGCCTGCAAAGGTCGATGTTACATCCCAGCAAGATGTAGAGAAGGCAACGAACGATGCCAAGGATGGAGCAGAGAACGAAGGAGGTGAAGCGGAGGCTGCGGAGGAGGAGGAGGAGGAGCCTGAAGATGTGAGTTGATTCGAAGTTTCGTTTGAGAAGACTGAGAGTCTTTCGTTGTTTTCGTATTGCCTGGTGCATTTCTGCCCTTACATGCTATAGTTTAGAGTTGTTCCGATGATTCCTTCTCACTAACATTTCTCGTTTCCCGCTTTTTTTTTTTTACCATCTCAGCCCCATCCTGCCCTCCGGGAAGAATGTGCCAATTCAGCAAAGTGTATCGGGCACAAGAAGCATTTTGAACATTGTCAGGAGAAGGTGGAGGCTGGGGAAGGGTTCAAGGGTGAGGATTGTGTTGAGGAAATGTGAGACTTTTTTTTTCTTGATGTGTATTATCTATGCACCCTATTTTTTGAGGCACAAACGCTGACACGTGAGTTTTCCAAATAGGTGTACGTTATGATTCTTTTTTTTTTTTTGTGTCCATCGGTACTAAGAGAGGTTGTTTTGCATTCGTGGGTTCAACGTTTTGAATAGTCCAGTGCGTCTCGCTCCTCTTACTGGCTTGGAGCTGTGTCATTGTTAACACTTTTCTTTGTTAACAGCATGATGCACTGCGCCGATGTACGTTTCGCCTTAACTACCTTTTTCAAAAAATATTGTCTTACCGACTTTCGCGCACGTAGCACTGCGCTGCACCGAGGCTTTTCTCCAAACTTCGCTAAATAATCGCAAGAGGTATTTGATGGGGGGCTTCTTCGCAACTTTTTTTTTTTTCATTTTTTTTCATTAGAAAGTACGTGTATGAGCTGTTCGTCGAGACATGGGCGTTCCTCATGCTTTCTTTCCTTGTTTGTTTATCGGTATATTTGCCTTACAGGTAGATGCCTCCAGGATGTTGTCCTCCGAGTCGAGCTAGAAAAACAGAAATCTGAGAGGTTTCATGTGCATTAATATCTAAACGATCTTCCCTCGAGTGCAGTATTCCATTTGGCTTGCGCAGGTTGTTCAACATCCATGTCACTAAGTGCTTCAATACTCTGGCTCAAACAACCCGTTTTCTTGACAATACTTCTGTAACTCTGGTTAATACACAGTGCCTTCTCATGAAGGTGTACGTTCACGAGAGTAAACTGATGGCAGGATTGATAAAGACACCGATTTTGACTGCTCTCTTTCTTTCTTTCTTTATTGGTTGTTCTAGCGACCAAGCCAAGCAAAAACGTTCTTTTGAAGGCATGCAGTCTGGAAGGTTGGTTCATGGTTCCTCTCTTCGCCCCCACCACAACCTCATGATGCGAATAACTGCTGGGATCATGAGTGACTAAGACCCACAACTGATTATGCTGGGATACGCTTGTACAGTATCAAATCTTTATGTTGAGAATATCTTCCTGGAACAAAGTGAGCTACGGTAAAGTTGACACATGACTCCCAATCGGATTTGATTTAAATTAAATAAAGAGATGTAATCTTAACTTCATCCTTTGAGATGATGAAAACCCCGAGATCAAAGCACCAGGCATTGCAACTAGCCCAGAACTGAACCCGAGACTCCCAATGGGATCATAGGGTGACCCGGAAACCCGAACCTGGGGATGATTGGAAGGTGAATCTGACTGGCCCTTCCATCGGACTTTGATGGTGAATGGCCATACATTTCTCAATACCTGCCAACTCTACTTCCAGATCTGTGGGAGCCTGAACAACCAAGTCTGAATCCATTGGGTACTCTTTTTCTTTAAAACAGGATAACTGGCTTGTTTTGTGAATGAAGTGATACAGATGGAGTAGCAGACTCAAGCTGGTGGTACTCAGACTGGGGAGCCTTTGGAGAAAGCTTTGAAGAAAAACTTCTGCCTGAGGGATGAGCAGGTCTTGGCACTCACTAAGCTGGAAGGCATGAGCTGGTTTCAAGGGAGGGACTTGGTCAAAGATTACATAGATAAGCTTTTGGAGCTGATTGAGATGGCTGGTTACTCAAATGACAAGACCATTGTAACCAAATTCTGCAGAGACCTTGACACCTTAATCCAGAACAGAGTGGCCATGCTTGGAAATCACATGCCTGTTAGAGCTTGTCCTGAGCCTAACACTGAGCCTTTGGCTCTCAGGCCAAAGTATGCTCAACCTCAAACATCATTCCACTTCTATTCTTGTCATGTTTGATCTTTTGCTCTTATTATCATCCCTGACCTTGGTCATCTGTCCTAGTATCCCCATCCCCTTTAGTCATGTACACTAGTCCCAAGTTCTGCTATTGACTAAGATTAATAATAAGTACTCACACCTTTCCCAAATCTTTATGTTGAGAATATTATCCTGGAACAAAGTGACTGTCCCAGGATGCCCATCCCCTTTAATCATCACTAGTCCTGAGTTCTGATATTGACTAAGACTAATGATAAGTACACACTCCTTTCCCCAAGGCTATACTCAATCCTTAAGGCTATGCCCAAATCTCAGGTAACCTTGGGCTATGTCTGAAATACATGGACAGGATGCTGAGCTAGTATAGCACACAAGTTGGGGTCCAGTCCCATCAGATTTGATTGCTGAACCTTGGCCCACCTTTGTTAGATGCTAGGTTCTACTAGGGACAAGGGGGCATGACTAGTGATTGATGTTAATTCCAGAGTTGGTAACTTAATGGAATACAGGCTCTGGAGGTTTCAGTAGACTTCCAGGCAGATTGGAAGGACTTGGCTACAACTTGAATGTTGTGCTGACTCAGTGTCCTGTCCTTGTATTTCAAAAGATTCCAAGGGACTGGAAACTGGGAGTGAACTAGGAAGCTCAATGTATGAAGCATAGGGAGCAGAGAGAGACAATGAAGTTTATTAGGTGTATTAGGTTGATATCAGAACTGAAGAACTTGGACAGGTAAACTACAAGTTTATATATTATGAAAATAGGGGATTGGGTTCAGGGGAACAGAATAAGTGTAAAACACATTTCAAACTAAGTGTAAAATAGAAAATTTTCTGTCTCCAAGTAACCAAAGAAAAATAGGAATAGAATGTAAGGATAAGCCCAAGGTTGTATCTCCTTTCTGAGGCAGTCTGTTGTCTTCCAGGATCTAGCTGGAAATAGGTTTTGACAATCTTGGCAAAGTACCCTGGGCCTTTAGTCACTCAATTGTTGAGTTCAATCTGCATCTCTGTGTCAGAATTAAATTATGAGTGATAAGAGTTGTAGATAAATGTGTGGTTAGTGCTAACACTCAGAAATGTTACCAATAGCAGTGGAATGATATTTGAAAGTGAATAGAAGTCCTAGAGTAAAAGCAAACAGCCTTTGGAACATTTGCAAAAGGGTGTATAGTTCCAAAGAGATAGAAGTTCCAAAGGAACTCTATCTTGTGGGCTGAATGGACTTTGCAGTCCATGTCAACTACAGCCAATGATATTACATTGCTTCAAAGTAGTTTTATGTCAATGTAAACAAGATTAGAGCACTCACTCAAAGGTGTAGTTGTTTATAGACTTTGGTTCAAGGTAGTTCACAATGAGTTGACAAATTTGAGCAAAGCAAACAAGTAGATGCACAATAATTGAACTAGGGAACATACAGTGACTCACAAAACTGAGTCAATGTTTGGTGCTTTTGGACTATTCATTGAATAACTTTGAATGTAAAACATATATGAAAAAAAAATATTGGTGCATCAAAGAAAGAATCTGATCAGGGCTATGCAACCATTAAAAATTATGTAATTCAAATCAGGGTGATGAAGATATGGGCAATTCAAATCAAGGGCCCATTGACTCAGTTTTGTGAGATGGTATCAGAACAATCAGAATCTGATGCTCCATCTATTATATAATATGCAACCCTTGATAGATGGTTATTATGGTAACCTTATCTTTCATGAGAACTCAAATTAAGGTATTTAATCCCCTCCAACATGTCCAAAACTTCAGTACACTCCAATGCACTCCACTTCCTCTGCTCAAAAAGAAAACATCCTCTCCTTGGCCTCTCATGGTCATCCCATTTACACTATTTCCTCAGGACTTGGGCTTAGCCAGTCCACAGTATCCAGGACTCTCAGAACTCTCCATCCCAACCAGCCCTGCTCCTCTGGAGGTTGTCCCTCAAGCTTTCCTCTAGAGATCAACATACTATTTTATCACAAATTGCTACTGGCAGAGCTGCCAATGCTACTCAGGTCACCAAATGCATCAATACAATTATCCCCCACCCAGTCTCCTCAGAAACAGTCAGAAGAGTTCTCAGGAAACATTCATTCAAGGCTGTGGTGAAGAAGACAAAGCCCTTCCTCAGTACAAGGCATAGACAGCTGAGGTTGGCCTTTGCTTTGAAGCACAGAGAGTGGACTGTAGAGGACTGGAAGAGGGTCATTTGGTCAGATGAGACCAAAATCAACAGGTTTGGGTCAGATGGGAGGCAGTAGGTCTGGAAACAGAAGGGGGAGGGGTTGATTGAGAGAGAGGTGCAGAGGACAGTCAAGTTTGGAGGGGGGAACATTATGGTGTGGAGGTGTATGGGATGGAATGGTGTTGGCCAGCTTGCAGAGATTGAGGGGAAGATGGATGTTGATCAGTTTGTGTCCATTTTGGAGGACCATCTACTGCCCAGCCTGGAGGAAAGTAGAATTCCTGAGGAACAGGTAATTTTTCAACAGGACAATGACCCAAAGCACAAGTCAAAGAAGGCCAAGAACTGGATGGAAAACAACAAAATCACTCTCCTTGACTGGCCTACACAGTCTCCAGACCTGAATCCTATTGAGCACCTCTGGGATCATGCAAAAAACAGGCTTAAGGAGTATCCAACACCACCCAAGGGAGTTTGGCAAATTTGGGAGAGAGTAGAGGAGGTATGGAATAACATACCACCAGAGGTGTGTCAGAATTTGATAGAGAATATGTCTAGAAGACTTGAGGTAGTAATTAAGGCTAAGGGGGGCAATACCAAGTACTAGAATTGCAACTTACTATTTCTCTGATACCCTCTTACAAAACTGAGTCAATGGGCCCTTGATTTGAATTGCCCATATCTTCATCACCCCTGATTGGAATTACATATTTTTTTAATGGTTGCATAGCCCTGATCAGATTCTTTCTTTGATGCACCAATCCTTTTTTTCATAGATGTTTTACATTCAAAGCTATTCAATGAATAGTCCAAAGCACCAAACATTGACTCAGTTTTGTGAGTCACTGTACATATGAAAGTACTACCTATATACCAAAAAATTCAGAAGCAAGAGCAAATGGGAAAGAGCCCATGAGGATTGGAATGTAGGTAAGGTATATGTATGCTAATTAAAAGCATTAGGAATGAAAGAACAAGGGAGGTAGGAAAATTGTGAATGTAGAAAAAGATTTAACAGACAAGGGATACATTCTGAAACATGTTTCCAAATTGCATGGCTCTTCAGGTAGGGTATCCTTGTGCAAAACCTTCAGATGGTGTTCCTGAGTGTTGGGGATGCTTCTCCCAAATAATCTAATGGTATGACCTGTCATCGCAAGTTTGTCAGAATCCGAATAACAGTGGTAAAGGTTGTAGATGAATGTTGTGTTAGTAAATGTGTTCGGAAATGTTCCTAATGATAATAGAATAGTTTTTGAAAGTGAATATAAATCCTACAGCAAAAGCGAATGGCTTTCAGAATGTTTGCAAACAAAATGCATAGTTCTGAAGAGATAGAGGTTCCAAAAGGATTCTATCTCGTAGATCGAATGAACTTTGCAGTCCATGTCGATCATAGCCAGTGATCTCACATTCTTTGAAGTGGGTTAAACTAATAAAAGTAGAATTGGAGTGCTTACTCAAATATGAAGTTGTTGTTTGAGGACGAGTTGGCAAGTATGAGTAGAGAAATCAAGTTGACATACAATAATTGAACTAGGGAATATACATGCGAATGTGCTAGCTATATACTGAACCATTTGGAAGGAAGAGCAAATGGGAATGAGTCTGTGATGGTCGGAAAGTAGCTAAGGTACATGTATACTAATCAAAGGCCATAGGAAACAAAGAACAAGGGTGGTAGGAAAATTGTGAATGAAGAAAAAGATTAACGGACCATCAATAACTCTTGAAACATGTTTCTGAATCGCATGGCTCTTCGGGTAGAACTAACCATCCTTAAATCCTTCGGAGGGTGATCCTGAGGGCCTAGAACATTCATATCATAGAGTATGATGATATAGAATGTCATCGCAAGCTTCCACACAATAGAAATAACTCAATCAATGAGTTCATTGGAAAAGATGGGGATAGTGATGGGGATAGTCGTCAGGGTGCTTCTCTTCCAGAAAAGATTATGATCGGACCTGGTTATTGATTGTTTCACTAAACACTTCATGGAGTGATTCCTGAACTGGGTTGGGTGACCAGATCAATTGTGTGCGAAGTATTGAGGCAAGGGTGATTCGGGATTTGGAAGATCCATTCAGAAGGACTGGTTCGGAAGGACAATGATATAGAAGGTGTCCATATTGTGATCATGACAAAGCTTTGGATGAGTAGGATCAACTTGGTCATTAAGTTGATTGGAAAGATGTGGATAGTGATGGGGATAGTCAGGGTGCTTCTTTTTAAGAAAAGATGGTGATTGGACCTGATTATTGATTGTTTCACTAAACATCAACTTAATGATTAAATGGACCTGATAGATGGTGGTTGTCACGATCACGATGTGGACACCTCATCTACATCAGTGTCCTTCCGAACCAATCCTTCCGAATGGATCCTCCGAATTCCGAATCACCCTTGCATCAATGCTTCACATATATTTGATCCGGTCACCCAATCTAGTTCAGGAATCACTCCATGAAGTGGGTAGTGAAACGATCAATAATCAAGTCCGATCATAATCTTTTCTGGAAAAGAAGCACCCTGACTATCCCCATCACTAT
>QMFG01000093.1:0-12977 GCA_003314545.1 Ramaria sp. MG151 | reverse complement strand
TAGAAGCCATTCCTGACCGATCCCTGAGACCTTGGGCCTCCGGGCCCGAACCCCCGACCATCACATTTCACCTATTCATACCTCATGTTTGATCTCTTCCCTTCATAGCTTATGACCCTGACCTCGGTCATTCGGTCACCCATCCCCAAACCTTCTTGTATATAAGTCACTCATCCATGTACATGACAATCAGTTCTGATATCGACTAAGATACCCCAATACATCTTGTTTAATCCTTATGCTCCTTCGCTCCCTTTGCTAAGGTCACGCCCGAACTTCAGGTGACCTCGGGCCTTGTCCGAAATACGGGACAGGACTCTGAGCTGGCGTAACACATAAGTTGAAGCCAAGTCCCATCTGACCCGTTCGCTGAGCCTCGGCCCCCCTTGGCAACCCGACCCCGAACCTTGGTCGACTCTATCTTGAGTCCCAATCTTAACTCTGCCTCCGCTCCAATTCAGTTCTTAACAGGTATCCATCAAAGTGCAAAGGGAGAGCCTGTCTAAGTCATCTCCCTATGGTACCAGCATTCAGATCTTCAGGTTCATCCCATGAGTCCATTTTTGGTCTTGGGTTTTTTTTAGGGCTTGCTGCTGCATCTTATGAGTCAATCTCTAATTTTTCCAGAATAGACTTTGGTGCTAGTTGAATGACGTTGGTCTTCTGGTATATCCATCTCAAGTAGGGAAGGAGGGTTCATTCGGTGTTTGGAGTTAGGTGTTCTGATAATAGAGCAGGGGTAGTCAGGTGCAGTGCATACAGGAGAGGTTGTGTTCTCTGAGTTGCTATCCTCAATTCCATAGTTACCTATTTTGGTAATTGCACCCTGACCACCAGTCCTTCTCTGGAGACTTTTCTACTATAAGGGCAACCCTCCTAGTGCCTGCAGATACCTAGTAGAGGGGAAATCCAAAGATATGTATATGCAAGGAAATACAAATAATGAGAACTCTGTCAGAATTCAAATATCAGTGATGAAAGTTGTGGGTGAATGTTGTGTTAGTAATATTGTTCGGAAATGTTTCCAATGATGATAGAATGGTATTTGAAAATGAATAGTAATCCTACAGTAAAAGTGAATGGCTTTTGGAACATTTGCGAACAAAATGCATAGTTCTGAAGAGATAGAGATTCCAAAAGGACTCTATCTCATAGATCGAATGAACTTTGCAGTCCATGTCAATCACAGCCAATGATTTCACATTCTTTCAAAGTGTGTTTTAAATTAATATAAGTAGAGTTGGAGTGCTCACTCAAATGTGAAGTTGTTGTTCAAGGTGATTTTACAACGAGTTGGCAAGTTTGGGTAGAACAATCAAGTAGATGTACAATAATTGAACTAGGGAATATACATGCAAATGTGCTAGCTATATACTGAACCATTCGGAAGGGAGAGCAAATGGGAAAGAGTCCGTGAGGGTCAGGAAGTAGCTAAGGCACATGTATGCTAATTAAAGACCATGGAAAACAAAGAACAAGGGAAGTAGGAAAATTGTGAATGAAGACAAAGATTAATGAACTGGAAATAATTCCTGAAACATGTTTCTGAATTGCATGGCTCTTTGGGTAGAGTTAACCATTCCTAAATCCTTTGGAGAGTGACCCTGAGTGTCTAGAACATTCATATCATAAAGTCTGATGATATGGAATGACATCGCAAGCTTTCACACTGTAGAAATAACTCGATCAAGGAGTTCATTGGAAAAGATGGGGATAGTCAGGGTGCTTTTCCAGGAAAGATTATGATCGGACCTGGTTATTGATTGTTTCATTAAACACTGAATGGAGTGATTCCTGAACTGAATTGGTTGACCAGATCAAATGTGTGTGAAGTATTGAGGCAAGGGTGATTCGAGATTCCAAAGGAAGCTTTCGGAATTCTTTGGAGCATTATGTTTCAGGATTGAAACAATAGAATGTCCTAAACTGTGATTGTGACAAACTCTCACCTAGTAGAGGGGAAATCCAAAGAGAAAAGTCTAAGGGTCCTCACTACTAGTGAAAAAAACTATATATGACTACCTAACACCCAACCAGGGGCACTCCTATGTGCTATCAACCCTGCTGTCACGATCACAATTTGGACATTCCACTCATACCATCCTCGTTCCAACGCAATCCTTCTGAAGCATTTCTTCCGAAGTCTGAAGTAACACACCCACATTCTCATCAATTTTATCCAACAACCCTTTTTATCTATCATTTTGACTCAAACACTCCATCTAGTGAAACAATACCTGTGAAACAATCATTGGTCAGGTCCCATCATATTCTTTTTTTAGAAAAGAACCACCCTGACTATCCCCATCTTTCACCATAAAATTATGGATTGAGTTATTCATATTCACTCAAAGCTTGCGATGACATGCCATATCATCAGACTTGATGATATGAATGTTCTAGACTCTCATAACAACTCTCCGAAAGATTTAGGCATGGCTATCTCTACCCGAAAAGCCATACTATTTGGAAACATGTTTCAGGAGCTGGTAATAGTCTATTATCCCTTTCCTTCATTCACAGTTTTCCTTCCATCATTGTTCTTTGTTTTCTATGGCCTCTAATTAGTATACATGTACCTTGGCTATTTTCCGATCCTCATGGACCCATTCCCATTCGCTTTCTCTTCCAAACCCTTCGGTATATAGCCAAACAATCTGCATGTATGTTCCCTAGTTCAATTATCGTATGTCAACTTGATTTTTCTACCCACACTTGCCAACTCATCCCCAACTCACTTTCAACAACAATTTTCTATTCTCGAGTAAGCACTCCAATTCCATTTTGATTAGTTAAAACCCCTTCAAGAAATGTAAGAACATTGGCTGTGATCGACATGAACTGCCAAGTTCATTTGATCTGAGAGATAGAATCCTTTCGGAACCTCTATCTCTTCGGAACTATGCACTTCATTCACAGACATTCTGAAAGCCATTCGCTTTTACTGTAGGATTTCTATTCACTTTCCAAAACCATTTTGTTATCATTAGGAATATTTCCGAACAGATTCACTAACCCAACCTTCATATACATCTTTTATCACTGAAATTTGGATTCTGACACCTGCCCAACTTCTATCCCCATAAGGTGCTTTGTCCCTAATGAAGGCTGGGTGTTCAGGTTGTACCCC
Source organism: Ramaria sp. MG151 (assembly GCA_003314545.1). NCBI lineage: Eukaryota > Fungi > Basidiomycota > Agaricomycetes > Gomphales > Gomphaceae > Ramaria > Ramaria sp. MG151. Next base: position 9,847 of record QMFG01000093.1, on the reverse strand, counting down.
AAGGTGGTCTGAGGTTTTGGGTCATCCCCAAGGAGGTACAAGGTTTCAGACTAGAGGCCCAAGACTTTGGACTTGCAACCAGAGGCTTCAGACTTAGGTGTCACAATCACATCCTGGCACCTTACACTCTCATACACCCAGTTCCAAACAATAACCTCTGAACAACTCCAAAGATAACCTTCAGGATTCTGAATCACCGTCACACTATTTCTTTGCATACATTTGATCTGGTCACTCAACACATTCCATATGACACTCCATTGGATGTTTAGTGAAACAATTGCTGGTCAGGTCCAATCATGATCTTTTTTTAGAAAGAACCACCCTGAGTATCCCCATCACCATCCCCATCTTTCACAATGAACTTATTGATTGAGTCATTCCTATTCCATCAAAGCTTGTGATGACATATCATATTGTTAGACTCCATGATATGAATGTTCTAGACCCTCAGGATTACCCTCTGAAGGATTTAGGGACGGTTAACCCTACCCGAAGAGTCATGTGATTTGGAAATATGTTTCAGGAGCTATTGTTGGTCTGTTAATCTTTTTCCTCATTCACAGTTTTCCTACCACCCTTGATCTTTGTTTCCTATGGTCATTAATTAGTATACATGTACTCTAGCTACTTTCTGACCCTCACAGACTCATTCCCATTCACTCTTCCTTCTGAACCATTTGATATATAGGCAGAGCACTTGCATGTATATTCCCTAGTTCAATTATTGTACATCTACTTGATTGTTCTACTCCAACTTGCCAACTCATCATGAACTACCTTGAACAGCAACTTCACATTTGAGTGAGTACTCTAACTTTACTTAGATTAGTTTAAACACACTTCAAAAGAATGTGAGACCATTGGCTGTGATTGACATGGACTATGAAGTTCATTCGATCAACGAGATAGAATCCTTTCAGAATATCTATCTCTTCAGAACTATGCATATTTTCGCAAATATTCCAAAGGCCATTTGCTTTTACTGTAGGATTTCTATTCACTTTCAAATATCATTCTATTACTATTAGGAACATTTCTGAATAATATTACTAACACTACATTCATCTATGACGTTCATCTTTGATAATTGAATTTTGACATTAGGTTCTCATGCTTTGGACTTTTGTCCTGAGTGTGTGAAGGTCCAGACCTTGGAGATGTGGAATTTGGTGTGCTGGCTGAAAATTGGTTGTCCCCTGACAATACACACATCACTGTTAGACAGCTTAGAAGCTTTCAAACAATTTAATCATGTGGACTGTGACTGACATGGATTTGCAAAAGCCATTTGGATCATGAGACAGAAATTTTTCAGAAGAACTGTCTCTTTGGAGCTATACATACCTTCACAATCATTGTCATTCACTTTTACTGTAGGATCATTATTCACTACTGAACATTATTTCCTCAATGTTAGCAACATCTACAATTGTTTAAGTAACATTGCAAATATCTATAACCCTTATTACTTATAATTCAATTCTGACATATAGTTTTGTTGTCTTGTCTTGTTGTTTCAGCTCCCACTGTGGCTATTGTGTCTCCCAGTCTCCCTTATGCTCTTGCTCTCTCAAATTTCACACCTTCTCAATTGTCCTGTCCCTAACTTTGGATTTTTAGAGACTTTGAGGTTCAGAGCATCACAAGGATTTGGGGGAAGAGAGAATTAGATGGAAGGGTAAACTGGGTTGATATTTGAGCTAGTGAATAGCACAGGAATTTGGACATATAAGTGTGTAAGAAATGAATGTCTAACTAAATTTAAAGGAACAAGAAGGACAAATAAGGCATACAATGAACATCTAACTCTGGAAGTCACATGATTACCCTAAGTAAGAGCACAAGAAGCTCTATTATAATTTGAAAATGGAGAAAGGGCTTATAGAGAATATAATTTTGGAGATTTGGAGATTTGGGATTATTTCAGAATTTCTAGGATCTAACAGCAAAAGATTTGTTGGTAAGCTGCAACATAACAACTCCTGTGTGGACACATACTACAGAGCTTACCTGAGGCTGATCACAAAGGGAAGTGATGGCTTGAGCCCCAAAGTCAAAATATTCATACAGTTATGTTGGGAATTATTTGTAGTTAATGATGACACCCCCATCACTTGGGAGAATTTGATGAGGAGAGTGGAAGATGACTTTGAACACTGTCTGCTCAGGGTTGTGGCTGTATATGAATGAACTTAGGGATGTTGCATCAGATATCCCATATGATGATGGTGATGAATCATGGAAAAACTTGATTATTGTTGTTTGCCATGTATGTTGAAGTTGAGAAGATACATCCACAACTACGCATCCACCAACTGCGCAGCCACAGACTCCACGGTCCACTCGTCTCTACAATATATATAGAGAGACGAGTCCTTCGCGTCACCTCAGTCTGTTCTATCTACAGACGACTGAGACCGCTATTTAGCTCCCAATAATGTAACTGAACAGTATTGGCCTTATTAGGTGCAGCAATCAGCAGGCTTGTAGCAAGCTGAGACATCTAGAACTGATGAAGACTCGGGAAATTAATCGCATTGGATCAGCAGGACGAGACGGCAGCATGGATCATTAATTGGCAAATAGCCAAGGAGCTGAGAGCACCTGCGTCGAAGGGAATATTCACAAGATGATATGTATTCTAGTTCTATATATATTTCCCTCGCAATTAAGTTAGATCGAGGCACGAGTAGGGGTGTTCCTATATGATAGTTCCTGCTTCAACTTCAGGCTTATCTGTTAAATGCAATGCCATTGAGAGTAAAAAATACAACATTAATTTAATTTAATCGATTTTTCAACATTGCCGTTGGTAAAAGAATTCTAGCGACGGTCACGATGACGGTCCGGTCCGTTGCACGTTAACTTCTGGCTATACTCGTGACTTGAGGTCATCGGTGCGCCATAACAGATGAAACCAAGCGACAGATGTACTGAACATCTTCCTTCTTATCACTCCCTGTCGCCATGTCAGACAACAAATCCTTTGTCCTCCGTGGAATCTTAGACACCGCTTTCGAGCCTCGTCCTATTCCTGAAGGTAAATCTTGCCATTAGGATATGCGCACGACTTTGACGTTACCTTGTCCCAAGTTTATCGTGATGATGTACTCGTCGAAGTGAAGAAAACTGGTATGTTTGCCTTGTGGTTTTTCTACTTAGGTTTTCATTTTGTTCCTCAGGGATCTGTGGGTCGGATGTGCGTCCATGTTGTCGTGCTCCCCGGTGGCGCCAAGGAGTGATTCATCTATTTCCGAACTATAGATTCATTATCTTGTTGAAGGACGTATAGGCGATTTTGCGGTGGAGAAGCCTATGGTGATCTTCTCGTGTCTCGCCTAAGCTTTGCTTTCTTATTCTATGCTTTAGGTCTTGGGACATGAGTCTTCTGGAGTTATTGCCAAAGGTTAACGCTTTGCATCACCCCATGAAGAGAAAAGCTGAAATGCTTCATGCTAGTTGGGCCTGATGTCAAGCACTTGAAAGTTGGCCAGCGGGTGGCCATGGAACCAGGCCAGACCTGCCGAACCTGCAACGCCTGCAAATCCGGATCCTATGAGGCATGCCATTGCATTATATACACCCAAATCATCTAATTCCTCATATCAGATCTGTCCCAACGTCGTCTTTGCGGCCACACCCCCATATGATGGAACTCTTGGCAGGTATTATCGCCTCCCGGCCGACCTGGCGTACCCACTTCCTGATAATCTTTCTCTCGAAGATGGGGCTATGGTGCGTCGTGTGCAGCTGCGTACGTTATGTGTTTATCAATTTATGCTGCAGATAGAACCTCTCTCCGTTGCTGTGCATGCTCTTGCTAACATTGGCAAAGTTCGCGCTAATCAAACAGTTGCTGTGTTCGGCGCTGGTATGTACTGTATATCCTCTTTAAATACCACTGAAATAATCATTGAACTATCCAGGGCCGGTCGGACTACTTACTTTAGCCGTGGCGAAAGCCTTTGGTGCGAAACGTGTGATCTCCGTCGATATCATCGAGTCCCGTCTCGATTTTGCCAAGAAATACGCTGCCACGGACGTATTTTTACCTCTGAAAAAAGCACAGGGCGAGACAAACATAGCTTACTCTCGCAGAAATGCTGCCGAAATGAAAGCCAGGCTTGGCATTGAGGATCGTGGGGATAAAGGCGTCGATATTGTCGTCGATGCCAGTGGTGCGGAAGTCAGCATTCAAACATCCATTTACCTGGCTAAGGAGGGAGGTCAGTTATTGGTTAATAAGCAACGCCTCTTCTCTGATTTTTTTTCGGACTTCAGGCACCTTTATCCAAGTGGGAATGGGAAACTCAGAGGTGACTATACCTATGTGAGGTTGAAGAATTATTGTTTCCCAGATCCCTGATACATTAATCATCCTGCAGCACTCTTCTTCTTGCCAAGCAACTCACAGTCAAGGGAAGCTTCCGGTATGTACAAACTTTACTCCACTACATCATTACCCTGACAGAGTGTTTGTAAAGATATGGGGTATGAGACTGCCAAAGTTCTTGACGCTGCGTATTGATACGGGTATTAGGCGGGTGATTACTCTCTCGCAATTGATCTCGCGTCCCAAGGCAAGGTCAACCTGAAGCCCTTGGTCACTCATCGGTAAGCCCTTGTATGCCATAGTTGTTGCAGTGGCTTAGCTCCCTTCAGTTTCCCATTTGATGATGCTGTTGCCGCGTTCGAAACCACTCGGTCTGGCAAAAGTCCAGATGGAAAGGGTGTGATAAAAGCTATCATCTCTGGTCCCGACGTGTCGGTTGACAGCCATTGAAATGTTAAAGACACGAACAGGAAGTGACACGATTCATCCGAATACGCACCTGGTTATGAATACTGTGTAATATTACTTTTTCCGCTTGAGCGTTACATGAATGATCACGTGATGGTCGTGACTTTCGACGCGTAGGTAAAATGCGTTTCACTGCAAGGAATGCCCGATATCTGCGCATCTCAGCGCACACTGTGCTTCCCATTTACATCTACCTCGATGATAAGCACATCGAATGGATGACAGACTGTATGACTAGCCATGCGTTTTTTTTTTTTGGCTGATTCTGATGCACGGCCTTCAGACACATTACAAGGCGTTCTCGAGGATTTGAGGCCCGTGTACGTTTATAAATTCTGTGGTCAAATAATTGGTTGCTATGTTTATTTGACCACAGAATAGGGCCTAAACTTCGAGCTGAGAACCACTTGCAGTACTCTGGCGGATCGGCGAAAAAGGGAACTCTTGATGTTCATAGAGGGGGTACGTATATTTAGATCGCGGGATACGAGAGTGAATGATGCTTTTCATAGACACATACCAATTTGCCTACTTTTTTCGCAAAACTGAACCACATGCTGTCTTAATAAAGGTCCTATTGTCTTTGCCATGTCGTATATCCACTGATACACTTAAAAATCCAGAGTCGAAACTTTGTTCCCTCTCCCTCCCTCACTCAAAGCTCCAAGGCACCAGCGGTAGAGCCACCGCAACCACCCAAACCCGGTGCTCGAAAGCGTAATGGGGTAGAATTTAAGAGTTCATCCACGAAAGCTGCGCCGAGGATGCGCACCAAGTCGAGGAAACGGGCGAGGTTATCTGACAGCGATGAAGATGAAACTCTTGAGGAGAGTGGTGATGGTGCTACCTTTGAATCTGCTCGAGGAGGTTCGGTTAGGAGGTCTCTTAGGAGGAGGACTTTAATGGCAGGAGGCTACCGTGAAACGGAAGGAGACAGAGACGACATTATGATGGACGATTCCGATTACAGTGCTGCAGAGATGGACCAAGACACGACAGAAGGCATCTCAGGAAACAATTTACCAACCATGGTTCAAAATATACAGGATGACACGACCGTCCCGGATTCAGAGCCTAATTTTTCACAAGTATTTGACACTGAAATGGAAGCCGAGGAAGAAAAGCCCAAATTATCGATGAGGGTCACCTATCAAGGGTTCACTATATATGACCGATGTCTTTGTGTGATCATTGAACCATGGCCAGCACTTGGGGACAAGTCTCGACTGCGATCTGTGACTCCTTCCATTGCACGGGATTGGATCAACCCTTCTGAATTGCGTGAATTGACCCCGATGGTTTCAGTTCGAGAACGAACACCTCTGTTCCTTCCCGACCTTGATCCTCGACGAAGCACTACGCCTGCCCCTGTTTCGTCTAGATTCTTCCCCCCAGCCCCGCTGGTCAATGACAACAACGATGCGGAGCCAGAAGATGAGGATAATACTGATGAGGGTGGTATGATGGCATTCAGCCAGGTTCTCAAATCTGCAGGCGACGAACGAGCTGGAAGTGCAGATGAAGCTGACGAAGGGGATGTATTTCTCGGTGATGCCGACGAACGGAGAGGAGACCTTTAGTTCATTTTCAATTCAATGTCTAGCCTACATCATCACGCTCTGCCGAGTTCCTTAAGAATCTCAGTTTTTCTGGCTTCCCCAACCTCCCTGAAGCCTTCGTTTGACATTTCAAACAACCCATGACCAGCGGATAATGCCCTCAAACGACCCGAGTAGTCCAGCATGTGACTCAATGGTGCGATGGCGTGAATAGACCGCTTTAAGCGAATCATCTGCGAGGAATCGCGGGTAGAAAGAGCCGAGCAGGGTGTTAGCCAATCTGGTGGTATATACAAGCCATCCCTTGGATAAGGAGTAGCATCATACGCGCTGGATCCGGCTGTCGACCCAGCACCGAGATCTAGTATCTCCCCACGGTGTTCGGTGAGGTCTTTCACGACTTTGCCAATGCATTCCTCGCTTACTTCTACTTTAACCCTGACATACGGCTCCATCAAGGGTCCCATGCCAGTTTCGCCCAGTATTTCACGAAGGATATGCGAGCTAGCTCCAGCGAGCGCGGAAGGAGGAGACGCCGCTGAAAGGTCGTAAGAATGCACGGTAATGTGTAGATGTGAAAGGGGGAGACCACTATGATGAGAGTTTGACAACGTGCTGTGTAGACCCTGGACAAGGTAGCTCAAAGGGCTAGAGGAATCCCTGATAGACTCTGGTGATGGTAGAGGAAGGCCTTCATGGTCTATGACAATATTCTCCCCCCATAACGGGGAGCCCACCTCTCCCCCCTCAAAAGGTCTGATGGTGATGGAAATGCTTGCCGACACAGGTGGACCAGCAATTTGAGTTGACCATGTCCGATGGCTGGTAGCCCCGGTCGAGGAAAAGCCTTCACGATAGCTCACCCTCCGTTTCCCAAACTGGAACTGGGCCCCCCATTCATCGCGCAATCGCCCTTCCACGATCTCCAAATGAAGGGCACCCAAGCCATGGATCAAGAGCTGCCCTTCTTGTTCTTCGACACGCGTGGAAGGATCAGTCCGCGTAAGGGATGAAAGAGCTTCTTGAACTGGTTGCAGATCCGAATAAGAATTTGGAATCACGGAAGCAGAAATGACAGCTGGTGGTGGGGTTATCTCTCGCAAGATATTGGTACTGCTGGCAGATGGCCCAAAGGCGGAGACTAGGGTATCCCCCGTGCGCGTATGCTTTAAGCCAAGAATAACACCGATAGATCCGAATGGCAAGGAATCAGTCTCTTCAGGCTGCGACGCATACAAGAGTAAGAGTCTGGATACCCGTTCTCGCTGGCCTCTGCTTATATTCAGGAGGGTAACTCCTTTAGTTAACGTGCCTTTGAAACAGTGAGCAGTCATGCATTCATCAGATTCACCTACATACCTGAGTATATCCGGACAAACGTCATCCAACCCCTTCTCTTGTCCCAGGTCACTTTCCAAGCTAGCAACTGCAGTTGCTCTGGGTGAGCTACCTTGGAGAGTTCCACATCCAATGGGTTTGCCAGCAGAGCACCGACGTAGTCCAAGAGAACCTCCGTACCTATATGCTTAAGGGCAGATCCACATACAATAGGCAGAATCTCCTGCCGAAGAGTCAACTCTCGAAGGGAGGGCATGATAGTGGCAGCCGGCACGGAAAGATACGCAGACGGGCTTTGCGGAAGAGCAAGGAGGTGGTCAAATAGAGTCTCAGAGTGCATGCCTAGACTTTCCAGAAGTTGTGTTCTCGCAGGGATGAGGTGTGATAGCAGAGGGTGAGAAGGAGAGAACGGAGAGTGCTCAGACAATTCTTGGGCGCTATTGGGCAACGGGATACGGATGCACCCGTCGTTGGTTGACTTCCACACTTCCCAGTTCACGAGGTCCACTATCCCTTGGATGCCGGGCTCTGCAGAGGCATAGTCTCCTGGATCAAAGGATGCCACAGGAAGAGTGAGGACAATCGGTTGTGGGTGGAGTCGATTGGCAAGCAGAGAGAGATACGAAGAACAAAGGGAGGCCCCCGGACGATCTAATTTGTTGAAGAACATGAGGCGTGTTGGTACACTATATCTGACGGCAGTTGGAGGTTGGGCATCGATCAGGGCACCAAGCTTACCTTGATCGTGGCTCACCTATCGAGCTGCCTCCAGACACCCTTTGTCTGGGCTTCTACACCCTCCACAGAGTCTAAGAGGACAACGGCACCGTCGACTACGCGACTCGCACTTTCAACTTCCATGCCAAAGTCTGCATGGCCAGGCGTATCAACAAGATTGTACGTATAGTGTTTCCACTTGACAGGGATACTAGCAGATTGGATGGTAATCCCGCGCTCTCTTTCAGCGGGAAGAAAATCGGTAGTGGTGCTGCCGGTGTCGACAGAACCAGGACTTGACAAGTAATGGGATGTGAGCAGAATAGATTCAGTCAAAGTTGTCTTCCCAGAATCTGGTACGAAAGCATCAGAAGAAACTAGAGTAAAAGGACAGCTTAAATTACCATACCGATATGCGCCACTAGAGCAATATTACGGGTATTTGAAGCTTGCGTGTCATGACGCTGTTGCGTGGTATACCGACGAGTTGCGTTCTGGGAAATAAGAAACCATTGAATGACTGGTCGACGAATAAACAGCATGTAGCGAAAGAAAAAAAAAAAAAGACAAAAAAAAGTTCCGCGGTCACTCAGCGCTCGGATCGATCATGGTGGCTTTGAACAAGCCTCGCTGTTGTGTATCTTCTTCCTGACGAGCATGGCCACGGATGAGAGCAATCGATATGATAGATTTGACACAGAGATCCGTCGGCGTTCCACAGCCAACCACCATCCTCTCGAGACCGTACCTCGCCCAGGACTACCGCAAGCTTTCGGAACAATACCAAACACTCCGCTGGCTGCCTCTCTCATTTCCTTCCTTTTAGGATCCATTTTCACGCTAGGAACCGTCACGTTCCTTATAGGAGGGGGGAGCTGGTGGTGGACTACACATCAGCTTGGTTTCTTCTTCTTGGCATGGTCCGCCTTTCATTGGGGCGAGTTTGCCGTCACGGCTGGATGGAACTTGGAAAAATGCACCGTTGACTGTGAGATTTACGTTTTGATTTGTTTCTGGATGTCCCTAACTCGTCTTTTAAAAAAAGCCTTTCTTTTGAACAACGGTGCCACGTATCATGCTGCTCATGTGACAGCTATGCTAGAATATTTCATTACACTATATTTCAAGCCCTCCACGAAATCTCTACCGTATGTCTCTCAAGCAGGTGTGTTTTTTCATGCCTTTGAATGTTCTATTTAAGGCTGACTTTCTTCTCAGGGATCGTCCTGGCGCTTATAGGGCAGGCATTGAGATCTACAGCGATGATTCATGCATCGACAAACTTTTCTCATCCTATAGCCCTTCGGAAACAGCCAGGCCATCGTCTCGTAACTGATGGCATCTACGGGTGAGATGCACCACAGTCTGCCAGGAAAACTGACTCACAAAACAAAACAGGTGGTTGCGTCACCCATCTTATACCGGGTTC
>QMFG01000090.1:0-12695 GCA_003314545.1 Ramaria sp. MG151 | reverse complement strand
CTCATCGACCGTGCCGTGGTTCTCGGAAAGATCGGGAAGTCGCATGGGCCATACTCATCGTTCAACTTGGCCTGCACCCGCGCTTTCAATGGTCACCCATTCACTGCTGCCGTCGACCCCAGGGATGCCCCGAGAAGTCGTCTGCTTCCCTGCCCCGTTCAGTGGCCATCTCAGGTGCCCTTCAGTGGGTTCCATACATCGGTTCGGCTCGTATCCCTTGCACATATTGGGTGGACCGGGTTTGTCTATGTCCATGTGTCGGGACGCCACATTCTAGAGAGGGGGTGATGTCAGGGGACAGCCTCCGGTCCACCAATTCTTATTCTTTTCCCTATATATCTTTTATTTTCTATCTCCTTTTCTCTATGGATTCTTTAGTTAATCCTTCTTCATCCTTGTTTCACTGACGGTGACATGACTTACTCATGTCACAGTCACTAGCTATATAGTTTGGCTGCTTAGGTAAGGGATCCTCACCTCATTCTCTTCTGGATCCCCTTACCAGGTATGCACCGATATTGTACTTAGTTTCCTTTTAATCTCAATTACTTCTGGATCCCCTTACCAGAGTCTGATTGGCATTGTGGGTAGGCTTTAGGGTTCGAGTCCCTGAGTCAGGCCTAGGGAGAAGGCCAGGGCTGGGTGGTGTCCCGCTGGTTCTAGCTCCTAGCATTGCCCAGGAATCAGTACCAGCGTGAGTTGCCCTTACAAACACAGAACAAGGGTGGTAGGAAAATTGTGAATGAAGTAAAAGATTAACGGACCCACAATAACTCTTGAAACATGTTTCTGAATTGCATGGCTCTTCGGGTAGAACTAACCGTCCCTAAATCCTTCGGAGGGTTATCCTGAGGGTCTAGAACATTCATACCATAGAACATAATGATATGGAATGTCATCGCCAGCTTCTGCACAATAGAAACAACTCAATTAACAAGTTCATTGGAAAAGATGGGGATAGTGATGGGGATAGTCAGGGTGCTTCTTTTCTAGAAAAGATTATGATCGGACCTGATTATTGATCGTTTCACTAAAACACTTCATGTAGTGATTCCTGAACTGGATTGGGTGACCAGATCAAATGTATGTGAAGTCTTGATGCACGGGTGATTCGGAATTCGGAAGATCCATTTGGAAGGATTGGTTCGGAAGAACAATGATGGAGGTGAGGTGTCCATATTGTGATCGTGACACAATGATGGTCTCAGACAAGTCATTAAATCTACAATGAATTTGGGTCTCTAAGAGACAGGTATGCTTTGTTAAACACTGGATCATGTGATGTGAATTTAAAACTTGGCAAGGAAATGTTGGTATTACAGATTGTTGCAAGCAGTAGAAGCTACTGACCAGTAACTATTATAGTAGCTTAGCTGAGTTTGAATAGAACCTCAACATGTTTCTGCTTGATACTTCCATGCGCAAGGCCGGTTACTGCCTCTGCAGGTAGCCAGCTGCATTAGAAGTTGCAACAAGAAAAAAAACAGTACTTGTGAATAAGCCATCATAGTGCAACATACATGTCTGGCTATTAACAACATTTGGAAATTCAGTAGGAGGAAGTTGTAAGAGCCAAAAGAAAAGTACAATAATAATAATATAATAATAATGAGATTACACTACACCTCATTAACACTGGTGTATATCTACAGAGAGAAAATCTGAAGTAGACATTATTACAAAATGCTAACAATGCCCACAAAATAGTTCCACTATCTGCGATTGTGCAGCATGCATACAGGCCACAATTTTGGATAGTAGCATTGAAATCTGAATACTTTGCGAAGAGTATGTCCTGAGTCTGATCGGTGTTACTAAAAAGCATCCACAGGATTACTGTTGCATTGAGTAGATGCATCTACATTGGTGGCATTGAAAGAAATAAATATAATACATTCATCTTGATAATGTATTGAAAACAATATGACACATTTCTGGTATCTTAGAGAAGAATCAAAAGATCCAAGTAATTAACACACTGCCTGGATGTGAGAGATATTGTAACACACGGCAGACGATGACAATCAGCAAAATGGAATCATTGAGCAAGCGAAGTATGGTTTGTCAGTCCGAGCGGCGTCGCCAAGTGCCGAGAATGAAAGAGTAGGTACGGTTAGTGTTGTACGGGGCCGGGATCCAAGCCCTGAGCCGAGCCAGGCTGACCCCTTGGCTCAGTGAGCCAAGCCAAGCCCGGACCAGGGCTTTTGGAGGGCTTTGGCTCGGCTTTGATTTTGGAAAGCCCTGAGCCCGGGCTCAGACCCTGGCTCCAAGCGTGTGGAGATTGCGCAGAAGACTTGGGCAATACTGTTACTCCAAAAAAAAATTGTAACTCTGGCACATTAATTTAGTAAAAAAGGTTCTGTCCCTCACCACTACCCCATGAGCGACCGACCTAAACGCTCCCACATTGCCTCATTCAAAATACCACACATGATAACTCAACCCATGATATCAATGCTTTCTTCACTGAAAGTTTTACTGTGACCTGGCACTGGAGAGATTGAGAGCCATAGGAAATGTAACAAATGCCAGTGAGATTTCTTTTGCTAATATTTGTTCTATTCAATAATTTGTCTTAGGAGTGAAATTGTTAGTGATACAACGACCCTTCACCACCACATTGAAGCATACCATGAGGTGAGTCCATGAATTTAATAAATTTTTCTTATTCTCAGGACAGATGTGGCACAGGAAGCGCTGGGACACAACATGTCTCGTGGACAACTTCTGAGCACTATGTCTGTCTGGTTGAACCCGTGATAAGTTAGAGTTCTCTCTTGATGATGTGACAAAGGAAATTTGGTAAACCAAAATGAAAGCGATACTGAATCCTGGAACAACCGATACCGTTTCTCCCAAGGGGTGAAAATCAGTTACAATGTTCATGTCTATGAGAAATACAGTGATAGAAGGAGTTGGTGGCCGGAGCTATAGAATATCTCAGGGTAGCTGTGCTCAGATAACGCTTGGAATACACAGCATGCCTCGCGAACCAATTCTGAGGACCGCATTTGTGCGGTTGAACCCGAAATCGGTTAGAGTTCACTCTTGAAGATGTAACGAAGGAAATTTGGCAAACAAAAATAGTAACACATTTATAACTTGAGCCCGGGCCTGAGCCAAGCCGAGCCGAGCCGAGCCGGGTTTGACGGCCTCTGGCTCGGCTCAGGTTTCTTCAGGCCAAAGCCAAGCCAAAGCCGCCAAAGCCGAGCCAAGCCGAGCTTTTACAACACTAGGTACGGTAGATGCAGTGTCCGTGATTGTGTATAGAAAAGGAGAAAAACAAACGCGAAGCGGAGACGCCCTCGAAACTGAATAAAACGAGTCACGATCATGATGTTAAAATAAGGCAACCGAATATAGACTTAAAAAGCGGAGAAAATCGGGAACGCAAGCAGCGATGTACTTACTACAAAAGGTTTTGGTGCAACTCCCCATTTTCACCTCGATATACTATGTATATTCAGAATTCCCGCCGGTTTTCGTGAGCGGAAACGTGATTGTGCAGACTTCATCTTCTCTTGCTCGTCCATGCTGGCCGACTTGAGAATAGGCGTGATAACAGCAATGTAAAATCCCTGCCACGTTTCTTCTAAGATCTACAACACCGCAACTCGGAAATCGCGTTTCCCCGGCACGATCAATGTACTGCGCATCATCCCAAATGACAAAGCTTCGCCGTATCATCTCAACTGACATACCTTCTCCTGCACAGCTAATATATTAACTCATATGTGGAAAATGAGTTGTTCGTCCCGTTCTTAGGTCCCTCTGTTTCTCTGTGCTAACCACAATGCGCTGCATTGTTGCTATCTTACCATTGGTCTCTGTCGTGATGTGCTATGACGGTAAGTAGGAAGTCAATTCTACATCATTCAGACCGTTAGCTCATGTGATCAGCAAATAAAACCTATCCCTTGTCCGTCCCGCTTCCCGATGGCACCACCAGTATTAATGTTAGACCCTTGTTCCTTGTCACACTGTCTACGACTTGCTAAAACAAATGTGAAAAAGTGTCCGACTTCGCCGTTGGATGTATGCTTTGTCGATTGTTGTACAGAAGAGAAAATGATGTCTAGGGCTGTTCTCTGGGTCTGCAAGATCAGATGGTTTGTTGATGATGATGCTGAGATGGCATGGGCCCAGCATGATATGAACGGTATAATCGTCGATCGACTACTGCCGTCCTATACACAAGCCATCTGAAACCTTTGTTTCTAGTTCAAAGAGACTTATGTGGTTTTCGCGGATTAAGGGTTGTAGCTCCGCAACTCTTGCTTACCGCGGACGCCACGGCTATTCTGAACAGCCTCAATGCCAACGATAAAAGTATTCCATTTGGAGTATTATCAGCGTTTTTTTATTCGATTAATCATACCGTTTCCTTCCAGAGCTGAGAACATCACAAACAGTATTCTTTTCACTGCAGATTATAGGCGGTCATTTGGGGCTTCCCCTCCTCCTCATTGTCTCTGTTCTCCAACGAAAGACACGGCGAGATCTCGCTTTTCTTAATTTCTGCTTCACTTGGATATTTTCTAGTGTCCTTTTCTCCATCGCGTTAGTAAGACCTTGCCAATATGTTAGCACTATAATTCACTCACAACGCTTTAATCACGGACTATGATAGACTATACCGTAGGGGGCCGTCAAGCCAAACGCTCGGGATCATACTCCCATTCATCCACTCGGATCAGGAGTGCTTGGTTCAGGCTGCACTCATTACCGGATCCCAAGTGATGACTGACACCTCCATGTGTGCATTAATCATTCAGGTAGCACTACCTCGTATTCTATTCCGATGATAGGCGCAATATATTGTTGTTTTGTAGCTTTGGCTTGATTTTAGAGCGACCACTCATGAACCTCGTGGATCTACGCGAACACAGTATACGAGAGCTGCGGTGAGTCTAACCTCTCTGACTCCAAAGTCGCTATTGATCCCTCGGCAGCTCCTGGCTGCACCGTATGTATCTCTACTGGCCTTTTCGCTGCCTGCTTCACAGGTATTCATCTTAGGGCTTATATGAAATAAATTTCATTCGAATATGACACTGACTTGCACGGCTTGCCATAGTCTAGCGCAGAAGCTTATCGGTCGACCTTCTACTGCATGTTTTCAATATATAATGGGCACATATTTACAGGGGTTCGTTTGTGAGCATATTCACTTCCACAGGTGCATACGTAGACTGTTGACCCGCCTCTGCCTAGCTTCGCCTCCAAGTACGCAATCATGATTGTCATATTGATTGTCACTCTCATATTTGATGGTGCTTCCCTCTGGTTAATCTCTCGTGGCGTCTCAACTGATTGCTTTGGAAGCATCCGTACTCCACAATATGTACCGCCATTGGCGGTTTTTTCGACACTCTGAATCTAAAGGTCTCCAAATACCTCTGGCACTCGTGTTGCGGGTTATTCTCTTCTCCTTGTATCGGGTTGTAGTCACCATGTACGTCCACCTGTCACGCTCCTGATCGTCGAGGATTAATCTATCCTATTCATTTGACTCATTACATATTTTCTCGGCTGCATCTGGAATTTCACCATTTCACAGAGCAAATACGGAAACTATCATCAACGCGTTTATATTCCCCGATGGGGTATACGCTATCCCGCTCTGGGTTGACATGCTACAAGCCGCAAGTATGTTACTTCCCACCCCATCGTCGTTCTGTCCTTGATCGTGCATCCAACCTATCTTTCCTAGCACCACTCGTAGCATTTCTTGTCTTTGGTACCAGCAAGGTAGGCACTGCATCTGTATGAGCTCAGGCGGTGGGCTGGATCACTCTGTTGTAGACATTTGTTCATGCTCTGATTTTTTGGCGAAAGACAGTGCCATGCACACCGGAACCGACATCCACGACTGTTAATGAGGGCTGCACCTCTAGCGATAGTGTGTTGGATATAGCACATCACGAGGAGAGTATCCACGGAGATACGGCCCTGTAGAATTTTGTTTCGGTTTCATAGAATACTCAAATATTGATTGTACCTTGCTTCAGTCCTTCCTATTCTCTCAGTTGATGTAAAGGTAGTTTATGTTTTCGGTGTTTATTTATGCCAGTATTTATTTACGTTTTGCCACCGGATTGTCCTGGTAAATGCTAGGCGTCATGTCGATCTCAAGTTCATATAAAAGTGGGTATATACTGTTATTATTTATTATCTTCCCTGCGAACATTGGATTACATAATCCACCTGATGGATCAGTAGAGCCGCCTGAATTCAATAGAAAACAACTACAAAATATTGCTGATTTCAATTCAAGGCATTTAGCCTTAGAAAACCTTTTGTTTATATTTTTAGAATCAATCGGTGAAGCATCCCCGAGCCCATGCGATCGCGAACAAGCGCGTACATGCATTCGGACAAGAACGGGCTAACATGGCCAGCGATCGGCATCCACGCAACTCCAAAACACTTCCAATCATCAATATAACAATCTATTTACCATTTCGATCTGCCCCGATCATCACCAATCTGCGACTGAAGCTGAACGCTTCCATTTCATTAGGAATAAGCACCCGAAGCTTCGAAATGAAGTTTCAGAAGTTTTCACTATATTTTTCTTGTTCTTTTTACTGAAAATAAATTGTTGCATACATGATTTGTAGTTCTCATAGCACACAGATCGGTTTCAGGTGCTTTAGATAGCTATTATTTCCAATTTTGTGCATTTCAACCCTCATGTAGATTCCAACCCCAGAACCGCTCCATCACCCCCTGTTATTTCTCATTGATTCACAAGAGACTCAAACTAGCTAGCATTTCCCTTAAATATGCTTGTATTTCTCGGTACAATCTAAGGCAGTAAAATCTCCACAAGGTCTCCTATATTCTGAATCTCTCACTTGATATCTCTACAATGGTTCTACTGTTAGCAAATTGTCACCGGCCATTTGCTTTCATTTCAAGGAAACTATATGACTCAAAAGTTATCTCATTTTTGTTAAGTTTGCGCTTTATCTCTATCTACAAAGCTCGTGTTATAGTATGTGAACTTTAAGCACTGACACTTTGCATCTGCATCAGCACATCCTCTGCATCTCAATATACTTCCGCCTAGATTAGTGCACAAGTGCTTAAAACTCACTACAAAGAAACTTGAATAAAACTTCAACAAAATACAAATAAAATATAAAATAAATATAACAAAATTTCTACTCTCCTTTCTTATTACATACAATGCACATTGTCTCACATATGAATCTGAGTCTCACTCTTTCAATCAGTCTATGCCAATGGCATCTCACATGGCAGCTATCTGCTTGCTGAAGGACACCACCATTGAGATATTCAGCAAATTGGAGGATAGGGGGATGCTGGAGATGGTACTACCGATCTAGGTGAAATTGGTGTGATTACTACACCAAGGTCAAATCTAATTTAATTCCACACAAGAAACAGGCACCTGTCAGAATTCAATTATCAAAGAGAAGAGTGGTAGATGGATGTAAAGTTAGTAGTCTCAATCAGAAATGTCTCCAATAGTAATAGAATGATATTCAATAGTAAACAGAAGTCCTACAGTAAAAGTGGATGGCTTTTGGAATGTTTGCAAAAGGATGCATAGTTCCAAAGAGATAGATTTTCCAAAAGGATTCTATCTCATGGATCAAATGAACTTCACAGTCCATGTCGATCACAGCCAATGATCTCACATTCTTTCAAAGTGTGTTTAAACTAATTTAAACAAAGTTAGAGTACTCACTCAAAGGTGTGGTTGTTGAGAAAATTTTGTTCAAGGCAGTTCATGATGAGTTGGCAGGTTTGAGTAGAGCAAACAAGTAGATGTAAAATAATTGAACTAGGGAATATACATGCAAATACTCTACCTATATACCAAATGGTTTGGAAGGGAAAGCAAATGGGAAGGAGTCCTGAAGGATCGGAAAGTAGTTAAGGTACATCTATACTGATTAAAGGCCATAGGAAGGAAAGAACAAGGGAGGTAGGAAAATTGTGAATAGGAAAAAGATTAATGAACTAGAAATAAATCCAGAAACATGTTTCTGAATTGCATGGCTCTTCCGGTCATGACAATCTTCATAAAATCCTTTGGAGGGTGATCCTGCATGTCAAGGGCCAATAGACAACATAGGTGGATGACATGTGATTCCTGTAGGAAGCATTCAAAATGTTGAATCAGCTTGGGAATTGAGTTCCTGGGAAAAGATGGGGGTATTGATGGGGATAGTCAGGGTGGCATGCATTTAGATGGATTATGATGAAACTTAATCAATGATTTCTCAGCAGCATAATCCTGGAGTGATCCAGAAATGTGATGGAAAAGTATTCTAGATGATGGCCACATGTGTTGGGTGACATTCCGAATGTTTCCTCTTTCTTCTGAAAGGTTCATTTGGATTCTGAATACATTCTTCAGAAAGGTGAGTTTGATGGTGGTGAGTGTGTCCTACAGAGCTGATATCACCCTTTGTCCACACAAATAAATATAATCCCTGATCTCACCAATCAATCATGATACACAATGGGAATTTATGAGAGCACATGAATGGTCAGTGAAACCAGAAGTTATATTTATTTGTGTAGGGACAAAGTGTTTTTGCTGCTTGAGAGGTTATGTGCATGGAATACAGATTGCCTACTTGCTCTGTGGAAAATATTGATTCTGGGAGGATGATGGGAATCTGTGTTCTTGGAGGTAAGCTCTGGAATCATTTCATGTATGGAAATTATATATATATTCAGAATTCCCATGGGGTTCCAAGAGAAGAAATCAGATTGTGCCCTATGGCAAACAAGACATAATCTCCTCTGGCTCGTCCATGGCGGCAGACTTGACGAACGATGAAGAGGGGTTTATGCGTGACAACTAGTGTCGTGCAAGGCTGGGCTCCAAGCGCCAGGCAGAGCCCTTGGCTCTGTGGGCCAAGCCTAGCCCAGACCAGGGCTTTTCTATGATTTTGGCTCGGCTTTGATTTTGGGGAGCCCTGAGCCAGAGGCTCGAAGCGTGCGGAGGTTAGGCGCAGGGGATTTAGGCAACGCTGTTACTCTAAAAACACTTTGTAACTCCGGAACATTAATTTAGAAAAAAAAAAATACCGTCCTTCACTACGACCTATACGTCTTCTGTCACCCAATGGGATTCGATAAACGCTCCATATCATCCATGTGATATGATGTCCGATGAAGAGCTGGAGAGCGAACAAGACAAGGAGACTCAATAATTTGGTTGATCAAGTTTCCTTACACGATATAACCGTAAAGAAAGTTGTATTTTTACAACTCGCTTGAGAGCCGAGCCGTCTTTCACGGCCTCTGGCTCGGCTCATGATTTCTTCCAAAGCCGCCAAAGCCGAGCCAAGCCGAGCTTTGGAATAGGGGTGTAAAATCCCTACCATACTTCTTCCAGGGTCTCTCTCCTACATCGCAACTCGGAAATCGCGTTGTTCAACTAAGATCAATGTACCGTACCATCTCCACCGAGATCGTTTCGCCGTATGATCTCCAATGACAGAGCTTCGCCGTGTGATCTCCAATGACAGAGCTCCACCGTATCATCTCAACTGACATACCTTCTCCTGCACCGCCAATATATATTAACTCATATGGGACAAATCAGTTGTTCGTCTCGTTTTTAGGTCCCTCTGTTTCTCTGCTGACCACAATGCGCTGCATTGTTGCCATCCTCCCTTTGGTCGCTGTCGGGATGTGCTATGGCAGTAAGTTGGAAGTCAATTCAACATCATTCAGACCGTTAACTCATGCGATCAGCAAATATAACCTACCCCTTGTCCGTCCCGCTTCCCGATGGCACCACCGGTATATATGTAAGACCCCTGTTCCTTCCACACGCACTGTCTACGACTAAAACAAATGTGAAAAAGTGTCAGGATTCGTCACCCGTGGGACTTGTATGCATTTCCGATTGTTGTACAGAAGAGAAAATGATGTCTATGGCTGTTCTCTACTTATGCCACGTGGTTGGCATAGAAATGGCGACGATCCAGCATGATCTGAATGGTATAATCCTTGATCGACTACTACGGCCCTATGAAGAAACCATCTGAATCTTTTGTTTCCAGTCCAAAGAGACATTTGTGGTTTTCGCGGATTTACAGTTGTAGCTCCCCAACTCTTGCTTAGCGCGAATGCCACGGCTACCCTAAACAACTACAATGCTGAAGATGAAAGTATGCGATTGTTTCAGGTTTTATCAGCGTTTTTCTCCGTTTAATTATACCGTTTTCCTTCCAGAGCTGAGAAGATCACAAACAATATTCTTTTCACTGCAGATGCTAGGCGGTCATTTGGGGCTTCCCCTCCTCCTTATTGTCTCTGTTCTCCAACAAAAGACACGGCGCGATCTCGCTTTTATTAATTTCTGCTTCACCTGGATATTTTCAAGTGTCGTTTTCTCCATCGGGTTAGTAAGATTGCCAATATGTTAGCACTATAATTCACTCAGTACCTTTTGATCACGGACTATGACAGACTATACCGTAGGGGACCAGCAGGCCAAATCCCCGGGTTCTTACTCCCATTTATCCACTCAAAGCAGGAGTGCTTGGTTCAAGCTGCACTCATTACCGGATCCCAAGTGATGACTGACACGTCCATGTGTGCATTGATCATTCAGGTACCACTACCTCGTCTTCTATTGCGATTACAAGGCCAAGGCCTTGATGTTTTGTAGCTTTGGCTTGATTTTAGAGCCATCACTCACGGACCTCGCGGATCCACGCAAACACGGTATACGAGAACCGCAGTGAATCTCACTTCTTCTCTAACTCCAAATTGGCTATTGACCCCTCAGCAGCTCCTCGCGGCACCGTATGTATCTCTATTGGCCTTTTCGCTACCTGCTTCACAGGTGATGGTCTTAGGGCTTATATAAGATAATTTATATTAAAATACAAAGCTGACTTGCACTGTTTTCCATAGACTAGCGCTAAATCTTATCAGTCGAGCTTCTACTGCATGTTTTCAATATATAATGGGGGGGACATATTTACTGGGCCTCCTTTGTGAGCACATTCATATTCACCGGGCATACGTAGACAGTTGACCCGCCTCTGAATAGCTTCGCCTCCAAGTACGCAATTATGATTGCCATTCTGATTCTTACCCTCATATTTGATGGTACTTTCCCCTGGTTAATCTCTCGTAGCGTCTCAACTGACTGCCTTCGAAGCATCCGTAATCCACATTATGTATCGCCATTGGCGCTTTTTTCGACATTCTGAATCCAAAGGTCTCCAGATACCTCAGATGCTTGTGCTGCGGGTCATTCTCTTCTGCTTGTATCGGGTTGTAGTCACTATGTACGTCCATCCGGGTCCTCGGAGTTTAATCCATGCTATTCATCTCACTCGTCACATGAATATCTGCTTGGCTGCATCTGCGATTTCACCATTTCGCAGAGCAAATGCGGAAACCATCATCAACGTGTTCAGATCTCCAGATGGCATGTACGCTATCCCTCTGTGGGTCGATATGCTGCAAGCCGCGAGTATGATCTTCCCACCCCATCGTCGTTCTGTGGTTGATCGTGCATCCATACCTATCATTCCTAGCTCCACTAGTAGCATTTCTTGTCTTTGGTACCAGCAAGGTAGGCATTGCATCTGTATGTGCTCAGGCGGTGGGATGGATCACTCTGTTGTAGACATTTGTTCATGCCTTGATTGTTTGGCGAAAGACAGTGCCATGCCCACCGGCACCGACATCCAAGACTGTTAATGAGGGCGGCACCTCTAGCGATAGTGTGTTGGGTATACCGCATCATGAGCAGACTCTCCACGGAGATACGGCCCTGTAGGATTTTGTTTCGGTTTCATAGAATACTCAAATATTGATTGTACCTTGCTTCAGTCCTGCCTACGCTCTCAGTTGATGTAAAAGTAGTTGTTTTCGGTGTTTTTTTATGCCAGTATTTATTTACTTTTTGCCACCGGACTCTCCTGGTAACTGCTAGACGTCATGTAGATCTCAAGTCCAGATAAAAAGTGGGTATATACAATGCGCATCGTCTCACATATGGATCTGACTCTCACTCTTCAATCAGTCTATGCTGATGGTTCATCATATGTCACCTATCTGCTCGCTGAAGGACGCCGCCGCTCGAGATATTCAGCAAAGTGAAGGATAGGAGGACGCTAGAGATGGTACTACCGATCTAGTTGAAATTGGTGAGAGGGCTACACAACTGCTAACCTGTCAGTCCAGGCGAAACAGGGAGGAGATAATGCACCAAACAGAGCGGAGGAGATCAAATGTAACCTAATTCTATACCAAAAAAGTACCAAGCACCCTTTGTCCACACAAATAAATATAATTCCTGATCTCACCAATTAATCATGCTCCTCCAATTCGCATGTGAATAACATTTCAATGGCAACGATCCAACATAGTTTGAATGGTATAACCGTCGATAGACTACAGCCCTATGCAGAAGCCATCTGAAACATTTGTCTCTAGTCCGAAGAGATATTTGTAGTTTTCGCGGGATTAAAGTTGTAGCTCCCCAACTGTTGCTTATCGCGAACGCCGCGGCCACCCTAAACAACCTCAATGCAGAAGATGAAAGTATGCGATTGTTTGGAGTGTTGTCAGCATTTTCTCTCCCTTTAATCATACCCTTTTCCTTCCAGAGCTGAGAAGATCACAAACTATATTCTTTTCACTGCAGATGCTAGGCGGTCATTTGGGGCTTCCCCTCC
>QMFG01000087.1:0-10205 GCA_003314545.1 Ramaria sp. MG151 | reverse complement strand
AGCACCGCTCGTTCCAGGCCTCAGTATCGCTTTCAAGGTTGCAATCCAGATTATCCAGATGGCTCAGGTATGCCAACTTGAGGAACATTGGATCGCTCACCAATTTCGTTCGTATTTCTCAGGTTTCAAAGCGGAATACGGCTAGGCTCCAAAATCTGGCGCACCTCGTCGCAGATACTCTTGTGAGCATTGCGGAGAACATGCAAGGCAAGTGGGACAGCATGACACTTGGTCTGAGGGTCAAACTGGATGAGTTTGAAGGGTGAGTACTTCTCCTCGTGTGGGGTACACCGCTGGATTGATGTGTCCTATGTAATGGAAGGATTTTACATGACGTTCTTAAGGTTGTGAAACGGTATACTGCCTCCTCGTCTATGATGGCTATCATCAGCTCGGGAAATCGTGATGCTGCGATCACGATACTGGAAAAACGCCTTTCAGATGCGCGGAACTCCATCCTAGTGGGTTGAAAACTGACATATAACAAAGCCATTCCTCATTCCAATGATTCAGTTGCTGTTAGGGGTTGATACAGTGGTGGCAGTGAGTCCAATCTCCTTTGCTACAGCTGTTCATAGATTTCAGGGTCTTTGCAGCTTCATAATATCGGACGATCGGTGACCTCGCAGGAAGTCATGGCAAGTGAAACATTCTCTGCGGTCATGCGCCTTGAAGAGATATCCCGACGGCAAACTCATGCAACGTCTCCGGTTGGGGATGATCCCAATGCATGTATTGTCATATTATCCAAGCATGCTGTGTGCTGAATGTTTTGATGCAGCTACTGACGTTCATACTCGACGATATCGATATTCTTCAGACCATCAGAACACATGACATCTACTTATGTACAGAACCAAATTCCTCCAAGACTACTGTTACCGTCAAGCTTCATACGGCGAAACGCCGCGACAATCGTCTAGCCCTTGTGAAAAGTTACCATGATGTGCATTCCACAGCACATACCTATGCCGTATGCTTTCCTTTTTTGGGGTTTTAGACTATTTTTCATCATTTTGTAGTTTGAGAAAGACATGGCTTTACGAAGACGGATTCTGTGAGCCCTAGTTGGCTGGTAAATGTGTCAGAGGTTGACATTTTCTGTATTCTCAGGGATTCCTCAGTATTGCAGCTGGTTGGGGCAAGCAGAGCAGCAGCCAGCATCCCATTCCAAGTGTACCACTTCCCTGGTGGTCATTTTGAGCCACTTGAGACCTGGCTCAGGCAAACATTATTATCAAACCCCATGGAGGCTATTTTTGGATTATATGATATGGTTTGTCATTGTTCATGTAAAGCTGTATGTCATTGATACACTCGTGCAAGCAGCGGTCATCTGTCACAGTACGCAGAAGTCATGATATTTGAATAAATTTTTAATAACACATAACAGGCCTTGGTGGAATCCCAGCACTCGCTAGCCTCTTTCGCAGGTGGTCTGGTAATGAATAAACCTTCTTCGATAGAAGCTCAGCTGACATTCTAAAGTCGGACGGTCTCTATGTCAATGTACAAGCCGGTCACGATCAACCTCAGTTGAAGTTAATATATGCGGGTGAATTATCAAGTGAAGGTAGAATGGTCTATGAGGTAGGTTGTGTGGCATCTTGTCACACTTGCAATCACGGTGATGGGCCGTAATAGTATGATATTTGCAATAGTATGGCAAATTGCCTTCCTTGGTCAGTACTAGTTAGTAAACATTACATTTCGATATTGAGAATATATTTTAATACAGGGATGGACTCCGCTGTCGAGCCCCCGCCGCTCGGATCGGAGAAATGTTGTGCCACTCATAGAAGTCACCGACAACCTTGTGGACATTCTCGGATGCAACTCCGACAAAATTAGTTCTCCGATGCTCGGAGCTGCATTCTTTGAGCGAGGATGGCTGGCACCGAGTCACTTACTCATTCGTCCCATAGATAAAATCGCACTGGGAGACGTTGGCTACATGACAAAAGGAGGTGACTTTGTAGTTGTTGACAACGTTCACCAGTCCCTGCAAGCAGAATCTGGGACACTCTCCTGGAACAAGAGTCTGTGTTTCTATAGTTTTGACGAGTACCTCGAGAACATTCCTGTGGAAGTCGTAGAGAGCCATTCCGGGAAATCTTACAAAAGACGAAGGCAAGTGCACCCTCTCTTTAAGGTTTGATTATCAAGTAACGTATTTCTAGGCTTTGTCCTCTCACTATCCCCGCTCATGTGAACATCTCGAGTGCATTAAAATATGAAAATCTCGATGAGACACACGCATGGAAACTGCTGCAGAATGACGCTCACGCAATCATTGCCCAGCATGGCCTCTCAATCGACCCCCACGACTTGAGACTCGGTTAGTGTCGCTATAACTCTTATACTGAGTATTCACAGTAGCACTACAGTTATTGAAATTTGTCGCTACTGGATCACTCGTCTGACGATCGTGGATGGTCCTCGTTATCGAGGAGCCGAGTGCACCTTTCAACGGGAATCACGTGCCGAGGGAACGGATCCCACAATATACTTCTTTTCAAACAGCGATGCCCCAACTCTCCGGAGCACTGGAGCACCGGTGTTTACTACCAAACTTCAAACCTCATTCGACCGCGAACCGCAGTGGCTCGACGACGCGACATGGTATGACAGTGAGGGATGGTCGAGTGAAGTGCGAGATGGTTTCCGTCTTGAGTCATTCGAACGGTAATAATCTCTTTTTTCCAACCATGACACACTGCTCACATTCCAACAGTAATTACATAAATTGCCTACAGCTCCCCATCGGTGCTGCTCGTCCCTTCATCACCGAGGTTGAAGAGTAGCTTTGAGGCCATGATTGGCGGTGTGAATGTTCCATAGACACCATGAAAATTCTTTTCAGAGCCATAAACCTGTGAACGTCTCTGTGTTATCCAGGGTTTCCTACCTTGCGACAGACAAGAAATGGTGTAACTTCATACATGCGGTTTTACATTCCTTTCTTTCACAATCTCGTCCTTGTGATCTGGACACCGAGTGCACATTTCAATGGGAATCACGTGCGAAGGGAACGGATCCCACAGTATATCTCTTTTCAAACAGCGATGCCCCAACTCTCCGGAGCACTGGGGCACCGGTGTTTACTAACAAACTTCAAACCTCATTCGACCGCGAACCGCAGTGGCTCGACGACGCGACATGGTATGACTATGGTGGACGGTCGAGTGAATGCAAGATGGTTTCCGTCTTGAGTCATCCAACTCGTAATAACTTCTTGGTTTTTAAAATTGACACATTCTAACAGTACTTCCCACGTATTGTACCTACGGCTCCCCATCGGTGCTGCTCGTCCCTTTATCACCGAGGTTGAAGAGTAGCTCTGAGGTCATGATTGGCGGTGTGAACTTTCCATGGACACCATGAAATTCCTTTCACAGTTGTAAACGTGTGGCCACCTGCGCTGTCCGAGTTTTCCTATCTTGCGACAGACACGGTGTAACTTCATACATGCAGTTCTGCATCCCTTTGTTTCACAAGCTCTGAGTATAGGGTATCATTGTCCACATCGGCATCAGCATTGTAAGTAAAGAAAAGGGAACATAGGAATAGCCAGTGTACAGTATCACATCTAGCGATCAAGATGCTACAAAAGAAATGAGCATGAATGAATTCTTGCTGCTTCGAAAATAACAAAGTTGATGAACTCCATTATCTCATCCCTCAGAATCACAGCTGTAAGCCTGTATCACAGCGCTTTTTAGACAACCTATGTCTCTCCCAAATTGCAAATACCTGCTAGGACTGACACCCTCCCTATGCCATGGAGTGCTGATGCAGAAGATGTAAAATCAGTCCTTCGACTACACCGTGGTGATGGCTTGACATTTTGTCCAGGTGGGAAACCAACCGCGACAAATATGGAGAGTAGAGCCGAGTAGCGCATCAATTGAATGACGTGAATGACGAGTCCATGAACGGCGTTGTCAGCACCCCAATCTTCCCAGGGCAGCCACAAGCGGGCATTGCCGCGCTGCTGAAACTGCCTTAGAAGAAAAAATCTAACCACTACATTATTTTGTTACTCTTCGCCTCCGTCCCAAATTCCTCTATCACAGCCATCTTCGTATCGCGAAACCACTCTCTCGACTCGAATCTCAAGCTCCCCCCAGTCTCCTCAAGCCACCATCCTCTTTCTCATAGATACATGCATTACTATTCTTCCCACTATTCTGTGAATATAAATCGTCGTCGTCCTTTAGAGGCTGCATGCTGCACCTTATCGCTACCCTCTCTGCCCTTGGTATCCGTGCCTATTCAATCCTCTGTCGGTTTGGCGACCCTGCCCCATGGATGGTTTATAGCTTATGTACCTGGTGGACATTCTCGGATGTGGCTATGAAGGTATCAGTCTTCCGATGCTGGGGGCGAGAAATGAGGCGGTGGGAAAGGTAAATGAGGTGAACGCGGTGGAGGAGAATTGTGAAGCATTTTCCAAGGGAAGTTAGATTCTGAGGGGGATTAGAAGAAGACGCCGGCTCCGGACATCTATCCCCTATTTTGATACTCCCGCGACAGGGCCTGGATAAGCATTTTTCGAAGCAAGTTTCCAGACACGTAAACCTCAGCCCCGGGACCTTCTAGCCACCAGCATGCCCTGTTCTGGTATTCGCCCAACCGGACCCGGATCCGAAACCCAACACCCAACACTATTACCAGTTTCCGGTTTCCAATGGCAGACCATACAGCCATCTGTAACTTGACCTTCCTGCGCTGTTTATTCGATGTTCTCTGCTTTCTTTAGTAAGCAAATTAAAACTGCCCCACGCTCCCGTGCCTTGATTCAGGCACGTATCCCCTATTTTGGTACTCCAGCCCAATACATTGAACCCAGACACGTCATCATACCGCCGATCTATCGGATCCCGCCGAATTCACGTCACTCAGACCTCTCCATTACCAATTCATACTCTTGCACGACCAGACAGCTTAACCAAGAGAACACTGAATAAAATATTCCTTAATGGTTACATGCCTCTCCTCTCCTGTCCGATTTATCGCCAATTGTCCCCTCATTCTCCTTTCATGTTTACCGCAAATACACCATTTCCGAAATCGATTCCCTTCTGTGTCTTGATATCCTGCTATCCTA
The DNA here is from genome assembly GCA_003314545.1 of Ramaria sp. MG151. Taxonomy (NCBI): domain Eukaryota; kingdom Fungi; phylum Basidiomycota; class Agaricomycetes; order Gomphales; family Gomphaceae; genus Ramaria; species Ramaria sp. MG151. The sequence continues at coordinate 5,095 of QMFG01000087.1, read as the reverse complement.
TATATCCGATAGTATGTCATCCTGTTTTTTACAGTCCGTATTTATTACCAAGAGCTGTGCAGTATTAATGTTTGAGCCTGGTTATCCACTCCAGGGCTGCCTTCACCGGTGGCGACTCGCAGCATGGATGGCTTTTAGCTTTTATAACCTGCTACCTGAGAGGGATTGCATTTGGTGACCTGGTCGACAATCTGGGATATTTATTCAATACACGAAGTCAAATTCTTTAAGCAAGGATGACCGATACCGAGTGGACTCTTCATCCGCTGCTCATAAATATCATCGCATTGGGAGATGTTGGCTACGTGACGGAATCTGGTGACTTTGTAGTAGGGAACTCCCAGAATGACATGGAACTGTTGTAAATATGAATGATTAAGTCTTCACTCAATATATGCACCATTACTCACCATTATATTCACTACACCATCAATCCTCCCCTTATCACTTTTATATTCGACATTCCATTTCACTATGATGACTACAAGATATTCCCAACACAAACAGATGCATATATACATCCAAAAACAACAGATACAATATTCTAGTATTTTCCTCATTCTTGAGAAAATATTTTTCTTCTTTTCCTCCATATTCATTCAATAGCTAATTGGACCATATCCCCATATATACATACATATATTAGGAATTGGAGCACCGGACAACAGCTCCAAGGGGTACAGGAACTTTCTACACATATTTACCTGCTGACCATGAGGTCATTGGAGTAAACCTTAACCCTGACCTCCTATATGTCTCACCTTGCTCCACACTTCGCTTGTGACCTCCCCCTTAGTTTACTTGTATAAAGCAATGCTCCAGAAACACAAAATAAAAACCAGTCAATGATTGAATTCTATTTCATTCCCACTCACTAAGAGAATATTCAATTTATCATCTTCCTTATTCTACAATCCATCTAAGACTGAATCTTTTATTGATTCATTGTCTATACTATCTACTACTTATTATCTACCCTTCACCTGTTGAGTTTCCCCTCGAACGACGTGATTTTCACTTGGGAGATCGTTATAATTCGACGAAGAAGATTTTAGTTACAGGTGTGACTCGGGTAGTCTAAACAGGTCACGTGACACCTAAGGTGCGAGCTCGCAATATCTCTACATCACCACTCGACGTTTATCCTCCAAAATCGTCAGAACATCCATTGTCGTTACCGAAGCTTACCGGTTCGAACTCCGACGCGCACCAGCTGATCGCCGTACCGATTAGTCAGCGATCTGACCGCGATCACTAAGTTATCCAACCAGAGATCGGCTGAATCTCAATTTTAATATATTCATTTATATTAAATAACAGGAACAAGTGTGAGGGACAGGAACGCTCTGCCCTGTTAGAAACCGAAGCACTAAGTCTTCAACCAATTTGTTCACCCACCATCAATGCAATCCAATGAACTTCAGGATGTACACATACGCAATCACCATGTCCCACGAACGATAGGAGACTCTACAAAAACAAGGATAGGTGCAGAGCACAGGGATGATGGAACACTATCACACCTGCTCCATTATTCTACCCACAGATCCCAAGATTCAATTCTCTCATTCCCCGCCATCAATCAGATATATTGGGATTTTCTTAGCTATAACTGTATACGTAGTAATACACTATGTTACACAATGGAGTAGCTGCTAGATTCTGAGGGGATTGGGGATTGGAAGAGCACACCAGCTCCAGGCACGTATCCCCTATTTTGGTACTCCTGCAACCGGACCCGGAGAAATTCCAGGCACATAAACTCAATCTGTAGGATTTTCTAACCACTTCCGGATCCGGACCCGATTCCGCAACCTCCCATTTTCCATCGCAGATTGAACACTACGGAGAGAACCGCTCCCTGCGATGTGCGTTCATCGTGACCGTGACCGTGACCACTTTGATGGGTCTGCATATTGTGAGAGGGTGATGTTGCAACTTCTAATGCAGCTGGTTACCTGCAGAGGCAGTAACCAGCCTTGCGCATGGAAGTATCAGGTAGAAACGTGTTAAGGTTCTATTCAAACTCAGCTAAGCTACTATACTAGTTACTGATAAGTAGCTTCTACAGCTTGCAATAATCTGTGATACCAACAGGTGAAATATTACTTACGCGACGTGATTTTGTAATTGTCGTCTCAACTTGACCCGAGAACTCGGCATTGTTGACGTGTGTCGGAAAGCTCTTATATCCCATAGACGCAGCTCATATGTGGCTCTCCATCGCCCCAGCACATGCCTGTATCGAGATGAGACGTCTCAGAGCGCCAAAACTAGCTGCTAATATCTAGCGGAGGTTTGAATACGCAAATCCCTATCGACAAATATAGCTATAGACGGAAGGAATGAAGCTATGCTTGAATTATTCCAACACCCCACTCCATGTTCTATCCCGTGCCGTGATCCAACTTGAGGATGGACTTCAGGCACGTATCCCCTATGTATACATTGAATCGCATCGTTAGCGCCAATCTCCCGGATCCCGCCAAATTCACGTCACTCAGACCTCTCAATTACAAAGTCACTGTCTTGCATAGACGAAACCAACAGAACATTAAATAAAATATTCCCTACTTTTACAAGCCTCTCCTCTCCTGTTACACTCATTCATCCCCGCTTGTCTCTCCATTCTCATTTCATGTTTCCTGCAAATACACTATTTCCTGAAATCAAGTCCCATCCGTGTCTTGTGCAGGCAACTCTATCCCCGGCCGCAAATTCCGCTTTTGGGCCATGCTACTCTACTATCACCTAAGCGCCCAAACTATTTCTCCTCCCGGAACGACGATCTTGTCACCAAGAAGAGTAAGATTGCATCCCACCCAATGCAGACATCGACCCCCTCCTCTATATAAGCAACGTGCGTTTCATGATGTAGTACCAATCACTGGAGAGGTACCAAGATGAAGCCAGACAGGAGTTGTAACATTATCATGAGTGGGAGTGCTATGCGCAGCACGATGATCTTGGACATCTGAACGAGTAAGCGCAATGGAAAGTGCTGGATTCTATACAAGTTAACCAGGGCGTCAAGGAGAGGAGCGAGGCGGCATTCGAGAGCAATTGGTGGGCGGTAGGAGAGGTTAATATTGATGGTGGGAGAGGTGAGGTGACGGGTGCTGTGATGAAGGTGGAAGAGACAGAAATTTGTAAGGATTTTCCAGGGATGTTGGATTCAGAGGAGGGAATCCAGGCACATTTCCCCAAACTCATGGATCTTCTAACCACTGCAGTATTTCAGTAACCTCCCCACCGCAACCAGACCGATCCAATCAAACCATTTCTATTTTTTCGTCGCAGATCATACAACCATCCGTTCTGAACACTATGGGGAGAATTGAACTTGAGTTTCCTGCCCTACATTATCGTCATTATCTTGACGAGTCCGATTACTGTGGAAAAGTGAAATATTCGTTTATTTATTCAACACTTCATTGGATGAGGCGTCTCGCTACGCGTCAGAGGACTTACTGGATGACCGTGGATGGTCCTCGTGATCTAGGAGGCGAGTGGATATTTCAATGGGATGCACATGCCAAGGGACCAGATCCCACAGTATATATCTCTTCAACCAACGATGCACCAACTATCTGGAGCACTGGAATTTCCCAGGATATTTCTAATATCGTCAGACCTCGAACAGCAGTGGCTGGACGAGGCGACATGGTCTGACTATGCCAGACAGCCGAGTGAAGTGCAAGATGGAATCCCCCTTGAGTCATTCGAACAGTACTACGTGACACAAAACAGTAGGTACTAGATTCTGAAGGGATTAGAAGAGGACGCGGCTCCAGGCACGTATCCCCTATTTTGGTACTCCCATACCCGGAGAAGTTCCAGGCACATAATCCTCATATCCGCGATCTTCTAACCCGCAACCGGATCCGGATCCGTAGCCGCAGCCGAAGACAATTTCCGTTTTCCATCGCAGATCGAAGACTATGGCGAAAATCGCTTCCTTGGCCTTGGGTGTTCATCGTGACCGTCACTACCTTGATGGGTCTGCATATTGTCAAAAGGTGAACTATAACTTATTATTTGTCTCCCTTCGCGCCACGTGATTTCGTAATTGTCGTCTTGTCTGGACCCGAGAACTCGGCGTTGATAACGTGTATCGAAGTATTACAGCCACCCTGAGCTCTCATATCGCCCACCATGTGCCTGTATCAGGATGAGACGTTTCCGAGCCCCAAAACTAGCTACCAGTATCTAGCAGAAGTTTGAAGACGCAACCCTACTAACAAATCTATAGACGGAAGGATTGAGTCGGGCTATGCTCGAATTACTCCAACACCCCACCCTAAATTCTCCTCCCCTGCCTTGATCCCCAACTTGAGGAGGGACTCCAGGCACATATCCCCTTACCCAACACCATTTCTATTTTCCCGTTGTGGATCATACAACCATCTGTTCTGAACACTATGCCGAGAATAGAACTTGGGCTTCCTGAGCATCACCACGGCGAGTACATGTCTGCTGGTGCCCCATCCGAGCAATGCATCAACTGAATGACTTCAATGATGAGTCCATGAACGGCTTTGTCAGCGCCCCAATCTTCCCAGGGAAACCCCAGGTTTGTTGGGGGTGGCATCCCATGGGGATGGATCCCGATGTGTATGTCATTTCAAACAACGATACTCGAGCTATCCAGAACTATAGAGCACCGCAGTTTATGAAACCTCGAAGATATTTCGACCTCAAGCTTACACCACATGGTATGACACGAACGATATAGTACCTCACTCAATGAAGTACAAGATGGATTCAGTCTCAACTCATTCGAAGAGTAATGATTTCTTACTTCCAAGCATGACGCGCGATGTGCTCACATTAAAACAGTGGTCCCTGCTTGCTGTGCTTGCAGCTCCTAATCTGTACAGCTTGTCCTTTTATCATTGAGGTGTAGCTTCAAGGTCACAATTAGCGGTGTGCACTTTTCATGGATACTAGAAAGGTTTCTCACAATCCAGGTGTCACGATCACAGTCGGGACATTCATTTCACACTATCGTCGTTCCGAAGCGATACTTCCGAAGCCCGAAGCATCATCCCCACACTTCTATCACTTTCATCCCACAACTCTTCGCCTATCACTT
>QMFG01000084.1:10031-27985 GCA_003314545.1 Ramaria sp. MG151 | reverse complement strand
GGATGGCTCATTTTCTGAGACCATTTGAGTTCTAGGATGAAGTCAAACTTGGGCACCTTCTACAGCATATTCCACACCCTCTGGGAGATGCTCATGTTGGGTTGTGAAATGCATGGTGATATCCCTAGCTGCTGCTGAGGACTCAATCACACTCCTTATGTGCACATTGCTGGAATGGTTCAAGGCCAGTCTCCTTCTTTTACATCCTCCTGAGTGGTGCTGACAAACCTTCTGCCATGACATGTTGCAGTCTCAACTTTGCCTGGTCTCAGCGTCAAAGCCTGTGGGTTATATTCTTCCATTTCCAGGTGGAATCATTGCTGACAGTCTAGACAAGAAGAGTAGATTGCGAGGATGATGGATCATGAGTTTTCTCTGTTCAACACATATCTTCCATCAACATTGGTGGGGACTTCGAGCTAGTCAAGTGAGTATCATCAATCCTTATTGTACAGTGCTGAACCTCCAAGGCTGACGTTCCATCCAGAGATTGCAGGGGACATGACTGACCCATCAACATGTCTACATTCCAGCAGAATACAGAGGCTCATAATTCACACCTGTCATGCTCATGGAGAGCCATCTGCTTTCTAAGGTAGGTTTTACATTCCTAACCAGAGAATTGATAGGCAGTGAAGAGATTTTGGTATTGCATCTGCAGGCGAGGAAAGCATACTGGGAAAAAATTAATCACCACAGTCTAGGACAGTGAGGACACCCTGAAGGTGTAATGAAATCAAATTCTCCATTAAAATGAGTACCTGGTGCCTTGTTTGGGACCAATGCTCTCTAAGCTAGATACCATTGGTCCTAAACACAACTCAAAAGCTTGCCTTAGGGTAGATTAGTCATGACACCTGTATGAGTGTCTCAGTCTCTTGACCAGACTGCTAGCTATGTTATTGGTCCATAGCTGATGCTGTACTTAGATTCTATTTGATCAAGGTACATAGTATGATAGACAGTCTCTTGACTGGAGACATTCTATTTGATCTAGTTGCAAGATATTCTCTACAACACCCTGTTTTAAAGGTTTAATATATTTCATTCTGATGGGCAAACAGATGTATTGCATGTTTAAGTGAAATAGCCTCTAGTTTTATTAGACGATTGGCGTACATCGTTGTTATTATTTTTTTATGACACTGAGAGCATCCCTTGGTGGTAGTGACCATCCTCTGCTCACATGAGATTCAGTTGCCAAGTAAAGATGGCCTCGATACCCGGTCACTACTCCTCACAGCTGTCCTTCACAGGAGGGTCCTAAATATCTTCCCCATTCCTTCCAACTGTTTGCCACGTGATCTAATTGTGTACCTTGTCTCTTCTGAGGTTCAAGAAGTTGAAAACAGCTACTTCTCTGGAGTTTGTTGAAGACTTGATAGGAATTCCAGGACACCCTCTTGGAACTGTTATTATTTATTATCTATCCTGAAAACTTTGGATTACATAATCCAACTGTTGGATCAGTAGAGCTGCTTGAATAAAACAGAAAATAACCATAAAAATATTGCTGATCTTAATTCAAGGCTTTTAGCCTTAGAAAGTCTTTTGTTTATATTTTTAGAATGAACCAGTGAAGCATCCCTGACGCAACTCTGAAACACTTCCAAAGCTTAATCTAACTATTGATTAACCGTTTCCACTCGCCCCTATCATCACCAATCTGCAACTGAAGCCGAACACTTCCATTTCATTAGAACAAGCACCCGGAGCTTTGAAATGAAGTTTCAGAAGTTTTCCAATCTTTTCTCTTGTTCTTTCTATTGTAATAAAATTGTTGCACACATAATTTGTAGTTCTCATAGCACAATTGTTTCAGATGCTTTAGATAGCTATTAGTTCCACTTTTTTGTGCATTTCAAACCTTATGTAGATTGCAACCCCAGAACTGCTCCATCACCCTGTTATTTCTCATTGATTCACAAGAGACTCACACTAGCTAGCTTTTCCTTAAAATATGCTTGTATTTCTCAGTACAATCTAAGGCAGTAAAACTCCACAAAGTCTCCCATATTCTGAATCTCTTGCTTGATATCTCTACAACTGCTTTACTGTTAGCAAATTGTTACTGGCTGTTTGCTTTCATCTCAAAGCTGTTATCTAACTCAAAAGTTATCTCAATTTTGTTAAGTTGAGCTATTATATCCATCAACAAAGCTCGCATTACAGTATGTGAACTTTAAACGCTGACACTTTGCATCCGCATCAGCGCATCCCCTGCATTTCAATAGATCTCCACTTAGATCATCAAACAAGTGCCTAAATCTTGCGCTGAAGCAATTTCATCAAAACTTCAATAAACTGCAAACAAATATAAAATAAATATAATAAAGAAATTCTATTTCTTTTCTTATTAGGAATGACTGCAGATTTGCTCAATGAGAACAAGCAGTAGACCAAACAGTGAGAGTCGACACAGTCCAACCCTCATTCCAATTATCGCAGATGCAATCAAGTCGTCCACAAAGTACTTTGACAGGACCTTCCCCCAAATGTTTCTTCTTCAAGTTGAAGGCAAGACACTCGATAATCTGAATAGGATCACTTTTCGACCTGGCCAGTGTTATTATGTATCATTCATTCTGCGAACATCAGATTACATAATTGCACTGATGAATCAGCAGAGTCACCTCAGAACTGAATAAAATAGAAATTAAATACAAAAACATTACTAATTTCAATTCAAGGCTTTTAGTCTTAGAAAATCTTCTGTTTATATTTTTAGAATCAACCGGTGAAGCATCCCCAAGCCCCATGAGCACAAACACATGCATATATGTGTTTGGACATGAACGGGCTCAAATAGCCAACGATCAACGTACACACAACTCTGAAACACTTCCAAAGCTTAATCTAACTATTGATTAACCATTTCCACTCACCCCTATCGTCACCAATCTGCAACCGAAGCTGAATGCTTCCATTTCATTGGGAAGAAGTGCGTGGAGCTTTGAAATGAATTTTCAGAAGTTTTCCAATCATTTTTCTTGTTCTTTTCCACTGAATAAAATTGTTGCACACATGATTTGTAGTTCTTGCACACAGATTGGTTTCAGGTGCTTTAGATAGCTATTAGTTTCATTTTTGTGCATTTCAACTCTCATATAGATTGCAACCCCAGAACCGCTCCATCACCCTGTTATTTTTCATTGATTCACAAAAGACTCACACTAGCTAGCCTTTCCCTTAAATACGCTTGTATTTCTTGGTATAATCAAAGGCAGTAAAACTCCACAAAGTCTCCCATATTCTGAATATCTAGCTTTATATCTCTGGAACTGCTCTACTGTTAGCAAATCATCACCAGCTGTTTGCTCTCATTTCAAAGGATCTATATGACTCAATAGTTATCTCAAATTTGTTAAGTTTGTGCTTTATCTCTGTCTACAAAGCTTGCATCACTGTATGCAAACTTTAAGCACTGACACTTTGTTTCAATAGATCTCTGCTTAGATTATCAAACAAGCGCCTAAAGCTCACACCAAAGAATTTGATCAAAACTTCAATAAAACACAAACAAAATATAAAATAAATACAATAAATATTTCCATTTCTTTTCTTATTAATATCAACTACTGGGAGTACTTGGAAACTGCATAAGCTAATAAAGATTGTTGTTGGAACCCGATGATTCATCAATATGCCCAAATTGTCAGTGGATATTTTCTCCCATCGTAGCATAGGACTACATAGAAGCGTCATTGTCTCTTCCATATAAGACTTGCAAACCCTCTTGAAACACTTTTGGGGAGGTTTTGGGAAGGACATGAGGCATGACCCATATAAGGAAGAAGGAAGGCAGGGTGTACTGTAGGATTTCTATTTCGCTTTTGAATACCATTCTATTATCATTATGAATATTTCCAAACAGATTTACTAACACAACATTCATCCACATATTTTATCACTGATATTTGAATTCTGACAGTGTGTTCTGAAATGAAGAGTTTTGTCAACAGCAGCATGAAAATGATGAGGCTGTACATCATCACTTTGGATGATTTGACAGATTTGGTACTTTCCCATCCCAAGTGATTGATTCGAAAATGAAGATCATTGTTTTTGAATAGCCATTACCTGAACACACCATCCTCAGCAGCCTCATGGTGCTCAAACTACATCTGCCAAAGCTATATGGTATATGACACAACATTCTCTTATCGCCTGGCTCCCCACTACTCTCTTGACCCTTCTGGCACATGGCAGGAAGGCCTGATGGTTATACTGAGCCAGCATCTAGCCCTTGAAATTTTTTCTCTGTATGATACACCTCCCAGGAATTGACGATAACGCAGGATCTTTCCTCTTGTCATGTTATCGGGAATGCAGGTTTCCTTGTATCAAAGCTGTGGTTGTCAAAAACCATGGCCTGCTTGTGGTACGAACTATACAAGATTCCTAAGGGAAAATGGATTCCTGTCCAGTTCCCAATTATTGCTCTCCACGAAATATGCAATCCGAAGCCCCGCTCTGGCTGGTATAAGATCAGCACAGGTCATACTCCAAACATGGTCATTGTCCGCCAGGCGGAGTGCTCCAACATGCCACAGGATAGTCCCTTCTTATTTATTTCCTTCTTGACACTCAGGGAAGTGTATTTCACCATTTACTCTGCTCAAAAGATTGTTTCTCTCTTCAAGTAGGCCATGACCCCTGTTATTATAAATAAGAATTTAGCTATTTTTAGAACTACTTGCCCTCAACTAGATAGATTAGTATACATAATTTAGTTTTATATTTGCATAACCAGTTGGTTTCAGCCCAGCCACTCTATAGTGAGTCCAGAAATCTCATTGTTTTGTTATTTTGTTGTCTTGTTGTCTTGTTGCCTCTCGTCTCATCTCAGTTCTCAGTTCTCATTGTGACCAGTTCACACACTCATCTCTCAGTTCTCTCTCAAGCCCTCCAAGGCTTCTCTCTTAGACTTATCACAACCCCTTTGTTTCAGAGAGACCTGGCCAAGGTTTCAGACTTCAATTATTACAGCTCTTCGTTATTATTGCAGATACAAAGAACCAGGGAGACCGCAATAATAGAAATAAGGTGGGAGATGCCACTATGACGCAGCTCAAAAGGTATGGCGAATTCTGGTGGATAACCACAATGAGCTGGGCGAGAAGCTCAACCATATTTAAGGTGCGTGATCACGAGCTTCTTAGAGCCTTTTTTTATTTCATCATGGAAGGTACGGTGCACAGACGTATTCCTAGACGTATCTCTAGTGTAGACGACGACACGACCCGGAATTTGCAACAGCTCTATAACAAAAGTGTTACATATCACCAACAATTCACAATACTCTTGCATGCCATTTGCAACGAGGTCCATCACAATGCCAGAGGAAGGACGTGAAGGTGGAGTGGTGTGCGGGAAGGCTCCAGAGCGGCGATACCGACTACTGGGAGGGCTTGAACACGGTATGAGACGCGTCAGGATGCATTGGATGTCGTCAAGACAGGAAGGGAACGAAGGCGGGGTGGCGCAAATGATGAGTTTCCGTCTCTGTGATCTATGGTCTAGGTTCTCTGTGGCACCATTCTTCGTGCACTTCGCATCTCCTGTTTTCTTTGCGTACTATTGCTGCGGATTGGATAAGTGTCCGTTACTAAGCGAATCAATTCTGGCACCATTATATTCTCTGTTGCGTTGCTGGGCCGGTTTTCTCAGTTTCAAATTGGTTCGTTTTGAAATTTCACAGCCTTTGGAACTTCCATCTACACGCCCATACCCTTCAGACGAGTTGTCTTTTCCTTTGCTTCCTTTTACATTTCAGGAGGCAATTAGGCTACGGATGTTCAGTCCATATTGGCAGGACTTTGCTCGAAGAGCACTGGGCTCTTTGTCTCGATTTTCTTTGCTTCTGAGCATTGATTATGGATACTGTGATCTTAGGAAATCCTGTAACAGATGTCTTCGTGCCTTACTGTCTCCGTGTATTATTGAAACTGAGTAGGCGTCCCAACCTGAGCCCCAGCCACCTTGCTATTAAATCGCACAGCCTTTCTGACTTCTAGACCTAAGTCACAAGTGATGCGGTAACTTTACATGTTCCCGGTCATATCCTCCGATGACCTGTATAGCATGTGTGTCATTGGGGCAGCGGAACGGGACCCGATTTGGGTGAAAGCCTGTCAAAGTGTCTCCCCCGCTCAGGATTTGCGGATGGTAATGATATTCCATAACAGATATTCAGTGTGCGTACTTCATCCGCCGACTGAGTTTTTATTATTAGATTCTGGCAAATACGATCGACTCGCGTTCCTAATAAAGGAGTCACCCAGAGCTCGAGGCCAAGCCCTGAACTGGAATACTAATAATTGTAAACTACCGTCATAAGTCTCATCCCAGGACAGGGAGGTGGTGTCGGTTGCATGGAACCGTAAGACAATATTTCCTCGACCAACTAGGGGTTTACCTCAGAAGTAGTTTTTCGGGTTCCCAATCCTGCAGGGCAGCGTCAAGGCTTGGAGTACGATGGCTGGAGATCATGTCTGATTATCCATGATTCACCTCCAGGCATTAGGGCGGCTACCTCAGATGGCTTGTATTATTCTTCACATATGGGTATATGTCGTCCTTTGGGTCTACTGCTCAGACGCACGCCGTCCAATATCAGCCATATATTTTTACCACATAACTTCATGCTCCTCGGTGTGGGAGTTCCAGGAAAAAGATCTTTGAGAAGGGTCAGCTTCAACACTCTTCTAGCCGGTTGGATCCTCTACACCCTCGGGTGAGTAGAAGAAAACAGGGAGGTAATTAAGTCAATTTTTGCCATCTCTTCACATTTTGTCAATTACCTTTAACTTAGAATTGCCAGATAGGACGAAATCGAACGGCACAGCAGCTGGGCACGTTGCATGCTGTGTTTTCCCAGCGCTACTCGCAGTACAGCCTCCTTGCGCCCTTATATTCCTCCAGCCTCTCACCGCCACATAATCGACCTTCAACCCTTTCCTCCATGATAAACTAAATGGGATGGACATCTCAGCCGATCTCCTCCGTTTATCAGGAACAGTTGCTCTCGTTCCAGGGCTGAGTGCTGCTTTCAAGCTGGCCATGCTCATTATACAAACTGTTCAGGTATCTTACCTCGGCACGTTCATGCGCTCTGCTAACTTTGTTTGCATTTGCAGATCTCCAAAAGGAACACGGCAAGGCTGCAATACTTAGGCCACTTCATCGCAGACTGTCTGGTCACCATTGCGGAAAATATGGATGGAAAATGGGACGCGGCTCCAACTGCACTCAAGACGAAACTCGATGAGTTTGAAGTGTATGTTCTTGCCTTCAACTCATTTCGTGGTGGAGATTTATGCATCTCGCTGGAATGGTAGGGTATTAGAAGATGTTCTCAAGGTTGTGAAAAGAACGGCATCTTCGTCGAGTGTAAAAGCCTTTTTCAACGCAGGAGATCGTGATTTCGATATCACGATGCTGGAGAAGCGATTATCAGATAAGCAGAAGTTGATTCTGGTGAGCGGATAGCAAACATAAATGGAAAGTTGGCACTCACTCCGAGAACATAGCTTCTGTTGGGTGTGGATGCTTCAATAGCAGTAAGCCCAGTCTCTATAATCACTACTCCACTTCAGATTTCATGGACATGGTTTCTCAGCTCCAAAATATCACAAGAGTGGTGAGTTCACAGGAGGCTGTTGTAAACGTAATGTACAATCAGGTCCTGCGCCTCGGAGATATCAATCTTTGCCAGGATTCGACGATAGACGACCCTGATGCACGTATTGATATTTTTTAGGAAGTCCCCTAATGCTGATACATATTAAAATATAGATACGTGCCTACACAAGCGATGACATTGTCGTTTTGGAAACAATCGGTCAATATCGAGTTCCTCTCCGTTCTCAACGACACTTGAGTGCCGATTCAGTTAGAGTTGAACTGCAGAAGGCAAAGCGTTATGATAATAGAACAGTGTTGGTGAAGAATTACTATGGTATGCCATCTCCCGGGAAGAAAGCTCTTGTAAGGCTCCCCTTTTTTTAAGATCTTGGGCTGCTTTTCACAATTCCTTAGTTCCTGAAAAACCTCAATTATTACCGACACATTCGGTAAGCAGTGGCTGGCTGCGAGGATTGCATCAGTGACTTTCGAGCGTTCACAGGAGCCCTTACTTATTGCAACTTGTTGGAGGGAGCAGAATCACAGCCACCGTCCCATTCCAGGTGTATCACGTGCCTAGTGATCATCTTCAAAGTTTGGTGAATTGGCTAGGGCAGACACTATCTTTGAAGCCAGTGGAGACAATTTATGGGATGTATGATATGGTTTGTCATTGCACACAAACATGAGGTTTCATGTAACTAATGCATGTTCGAGCAGAGAACATCTCTGAGTGTATGCAATATTCTTGGGTTCTAATTTTGCTCTCTAATGATAAATAATTAGGCTTTGACTGAATTCCAGCAGTTAGGAACAGGCTGCTTTCCTTCCCATCGTTGGGCTCTGGTAGTATATCACTGATTCTCAATCTACCCCTGGCTGATGTACCCAAGGCCCAAGGTCTTTATGTCAGTGTTCAACCCGGCCGCGCTCGACATCAGTGGAAGCTGGTATATGGGGGCGAGCTTTCAGGTGAGGGCAACAACCAGGTACGTTACGCAGCATGTTGGATTGATCCCAGTCATGGTAATGGGACATGGTAGTCCAATGTTTACGCTAGTATGTGGTCATCCCTTCCGAAGTTAGTCCAAGCCATCATGAGGACAGCTGCGTTGGTGCTGACTGTTCACGACAGGGGCATATTTCGCAGCCGGGACCCAGCGATGTCGATAGCATATAGTTTGTGTCAGTCGTTGAAGCGACTGCAAAAATCCAATGACCTTCTTGTTATTCTTCAATGTCGCTATGAAGATCTCAGCCTTCCGATGCTTGGGGCTACATTCTTCGAGAGAGGCTGGTTAGCACCGAGTACATTCAATGTCCGTTTCACCGTCCCGATGGCATTGGGAGACGTCGGTTACGTCGCAGAAGCTGGTGACTTTGTAGTTGTTGAAAACATTCACCACTCGTTGCAATCACAATCTGGGGCACTCTCGTGGACCGCGTATCCGTCATTTTTAAGTGGATATGAGTTCCTCGATCACATTCCTGAGGACGATATAATAACCGATGGTGGGAAACCTTTCCAAAGACGACAGCAAGTTCATTTCTTAGTTTGTTTGAGGCCTGGTTAATCACATATTCTATCCCAGACTTTTCCCTCTCACTATCCCCGCACAAGTGTGGTCATGGTTTCATTTACGATATGACAATCTTCATGAGATGCATGCATGGAATGCGTTGCGTCACCTCGCTCCCTCGATCATCGCGCAGCATGGGCTCTCGATTGACCCACACGAGTTGAAACTTGGTCAGCGTCGCCTTGCTATAACTCTGGGATTACTCTTTGACAGCTCGCACGAAAACAGTAACTGAGGTAGAACACAGATGGAGAACTGATCTGACAGTTTTGGATGGTCCTTCTGCTCCAGGAGATGTGTGCACCTTTCAGTGGGACTCAGATACAGATGTAGACATGATGGAACCCACCGTGTATCTATTTTCGCACAGGGAGGATGCACATATCCGTAACTCTGGAACTCCCGAGCTTGTGGGGGAACATCGCCCATCTTTCGGCCCTGAACCGCACTGGTTGGACGACGATACGTGGCATAATTTGGAAGGGCGGTCTATTGACAAAGAGGAAAAAGAGAGTTCCAGTGAGGTGAAAGACGGTCTTCGTCTCTATTCATACAAGCTGTGATTATTTCTTGTCTCTCAATAGTGACACACTTTGCTCACATTCAAACAGTGATCCCACAATATGGTGCCTGCAGCTTCCCATTGGCGTTGCTTCTCCCTTTTCTCACTGAGGTTGAGGAGTAACCTTGAGGTGCAATGTGTTATGTGAACATGCCATGTTCCTAACCTTGTGTTTTGCATTAAAACTAGTTGAATGTTATACTCTGGCTCACTTTCCTTCATTTTAATATGCACTAATGCTGATGTTTATATTGTCTGGATGTACTTAGAGATTGAACATTGGTGTAGTTATTATGTTCTTCCTTGATTGGTATCACCATAACATGAATGCTGGAGTGTAATAAGAAAAGAGAATGGAAATTTTTTTATATTTATTTTATATTTTATTTGTACTTTTGTTGGAGTTTTGTTCAAGTTTCTTTGTTGCAAGTTTTAAGCGCTTGTGCACTAATCTAAGCGGAAGTATATTGAGATGCGGGGTATGCGCTGATGCAGAGACAAAGTGTCACCACTTAACATTTGCATACTATAATGCGAGCTTTGTAGATAGAGATAAAGCTCAAACTTAACAAAAATGAAATAACTTTTGAGTCAAATAGATGTTTTGAATTGAAAGCAAACGGCCAGTGACAATTTGCTAACAGTAGAGTGGTTCCAGAGATATAAAGCAAGAGACTGAGAATATTGGAGACTTTGTGGAGTTTTACTGCCTTAGATTGTACTGAGAAATACAAGCCTATTTAAGGGAAATACTAGCTAGTGTGAGTCTCTTGTGGGTCAATGAGAAATATCAGGGTGATGGAGCAGTTCTGGGGTTGGAATCTACATGAGGGATGAAATGCACAAAATTAGAAATAATTACTATCTAAAGCACCTGAAACCGATCTGTGTACTATCAGAACTACAGATCATACATACTACAATTTTTCTTCAGTTGAAAGAACAAGAAAAATAAACTAAAAACTTCTGAAACTTCATTTTGAAGCTCTGGGCGCTTGTTCTAAATGAAATGGAAGTGTTCGGCTTTGGTTGTGGATTGGTAATGATAGGGGCGAGTGGATATGGTTAATCAATAGTTAAATTAAATTTTGGAAGTGTTTCAGAGTCATGTGGATGCCAATTGCTGGCTATGTGAGCCCATTTGTGTCTGAATGCATGTATGCGCTTGTTTGTGCTCATGTGGGCTCAGGGTTGCTTCACCGGTTGGTTCTAAAAATGTAAACAAAAGGTATTCTAAGGCTGGAAGCCTTGAATTGAAATCATTTATCTTTTTGTGGTTATTTTCTATTTTTTATTCAGTACCAAGGCAGCTCTGCTGATCCATCAGACAGATTATGTAATCTAATGTTCGCAGGATAGATAATAAATAATAACAGAGTGTTGGGTGAAGGAGGTGGTGGTTCTGTGGTTCTTGTCCCTGCAATTGTCACATTGAAACCCTGTGTGAGACGTATAAGGTCAGTCATCACAAGATATAAAATCTGTTTTACCCCCTCCATCTCCCACAATGACTGACTATCAGTTACCTATATAACAGTCCATTACCTGAGATGCACATGTATCAGCAACACAGGTGTCTCAGGCAGTCTCACAGGATTAGCATCCTTGGGATTTAAATAAATGCAGTGGCTTTTCCTCAGCCTCCAGCTTAAACTCTTCCTCTATCAGCAGTGATTCAAACAGCACAAACTCCCCTCCCCATAAATGATAACCCAAATACCAGGACCAATCCTAATGTCATCTGTGGATCCGCCATGCAGAATGTACCCTATTCCCTTCCCCAGTCCTCTCCTCCCTCTCAGTGACTAATTCCGGCATGATTAGCACCATTTTTCAGTCCTCCACCACTGCCATTGCCTCTGGTGACTTGCTGAAATGGGTGACTTTAATAACATGGATCCTGTACATCCTTAGGTGAGTAGGAACCATTGTATTTCTTTCTGTTTACAGCGAAGTAATCAAGCCTAATTTTTTTACTTGGTAATTTATGCTCTATCTGACTCACCTGGATTGGTAATATCAAGTCTTTTCATGACAAGGACTATGAATGTGAATCGGCTCTGGACTCATCATTCGCCGTCCAGGCCTAGTACTGGCAGAAACCTCATTTTTGTTATGGGTAGTGTTGTAGCAGGTGCGATGGTTTCTCTACTCACAAGGTTCACCTACTCATATCCCTCCTGTATGCATTGTCCTAGGCTCATTTGTTGAGGCATCATCTACCCCCATCATGAGCACCAACCTACTACATGTGTCCGTTGGATTAGCATGGGGTGTATGTGCAACCATGTTCTTGAATTTGACACTGCTTCTCCTGGAGTTGCACCTCATGAGCCAGCAGTCATGATCCCATGCCACCAGATACATGTTCTGCTCAGGAGCTCCCATATAACCTTGTCCTATTCAGGCATGAGGCTTTGTGCTTGGGGTTGCATTCATGTTAGGAATCTCTGTAAATGATGTGTTGTATAATATGGGTAGGTTTCTGTTCCCTCATAAGTGTTTAATAAGAAAAGAAAATAGAATTTTTGTTATATTTATTATATTTTATTTGAATTTTGTTTGAGCTTTTATTGAAGTTTCTTGAATGCAAGTTTTAAGCACTTGTGCACTAATCTAAGTGGAAGTATATTGAGATGTGGGGGATGCACTGATGTGGATACAAAGTGTCAGCACTTAAATTTTGTGTTATTATTTATCTACCTGCTGCACGAAGGTTACATTATGTAATCTACTGATGCATCAGTAGCGCCGTGCAGAATAAAACAACAAAAACAACATAAAAAACACTACTAATGAGAGTTCAAGGCCTTGGGCCTTAGAATACATTCTGTTTACACCTTTAGGATCATTCAGCAAATGATCCCCAAGGCTATGCAGGGACGAACAGGCGCATATATGTGCTTTGGACACAAACGGGCTCCAATAGCCACCGATCGAGCCCCGCGTGGCTCTGAAACACTTCCATTTATCCATACAACAACCCAACTTCTATTCCTGACCACCCCTATAGTCGCCGGTCCACAAACAAAGCCAATCGCTTCGATTTCATTTAAACAAGTGCCCGGAGCTTTGAAATGGAGTTTCAGATTTTTCCTTGATGATTTTTCTTGTTATTTTGACTGAGTATGGTAGTAAAACACATGATCCACATTTCCTACCACACCATGATTGGTTTCAGAAGTTTTAAACATGTTTTTAGTACATTTTTGTGCTTCCCCTCATGTAGACTGCAACCCCAGAATCGCTCCATCACCCCAATATTCTTCTTGGAAACACAAAGGACAATTATTAGCTAGCTCTCAATATAAGTACCCTTGTAATTTTCCCCAGAATCTAAGGCAGTATAACCTCCACATTATCACGATCACAATATGGACACCTCATCTATATCATTGTCCTTCCGAACCAATCCTTCCAAATGGATCTTCCGAATTCCGAATCACCCTTGCATCAATGCTTCACATACATTTGATCCGGTCACCCAATCTAGTTCAGGAATCACTCCATGAAGTGTTTAGTGAAATGATCAATAATCAGGTCCGATCATAATCTTTTCTGGAAAAGAAGCACCCTGACTATCCCCATCACTATCCCCATCTTTTCCAATGAACTCATTGATTGAGTTATTTCTATTGTGTGGAAGCTTGCGATGACATTCCATATCATCATATTCTATGATATGAATGTTCTAGACCCTCAGGATGACCCTCCAAAGGATTTAGGGATGGTTAGTTCTACCCGAAGAGCCATGCGATTTGGAAACATGTTTCAAGAGTTATTGTGGGTCCGTTAATCTTTTTCTTCATTCACAATTTTCCTACCACCCTTGTTCTTTGTTTCCTATGGCCTTTAATTAGTATACATGTACCTTGGCTACTTTCTAACCATCATGGACTCATTCCCATTCGCTCTTTCTTCCGAATGGTTTAGTATATAGCTAGCACATTTGGATGTACATTCCCTAGTTCAATTATCGTATGTCAACTTAATTTTCTACTCACACTTGCCAAACTCGCTCCCAACTCAACTTCACCAACAACTTTATATTTTTTGAGTAAGCACTCCAATTCAACTTTTATTAGTTAAATCCACTTCAAGGAATGTAAGATCATTGGCTGTGATCGACATGAACTACAAAGTTTATTCGATTCACGAGATAGAATCCTTTCGGAACCTCTGTCTCTTCGGAACTATGCACTTCATTCGCAGACGTTCCGCAAGTCATTCGCTTTTACTGTAGGATTTATATTCACTTTCCAAAACCATTCCGTTATCATTAGGAATATTTCCGAACATTGTTACTAACACAACCTTCATCCATAACATTTGTTGCTATTATTTGGATTCTGACACACATCTCTGTTACAATCTCCACATCTTTGCTTGATATCTTTACAACCCTTGCTTTGTTAATGAATTGTCACTGGCTGTTCGTCATCATTTCAAGAGTTTAAAAAAGCAATATTTTTGTATAATTTTCTTGATTTTATTTGTTTAGTTTTGTTGTATTCTGGAGTCTATATCTGATGCACTTGAACTGGTGCCAATTTCTTATCTAAGTGAGGTTGTATTCGCTTATGGCTCCTGGCTGGTTCCACATGAAGGCTCTGTCAATGACTAAGCAGCACCCTTGATATCACATTGAGCACAGAAGAACAAGGCATTTGGGAGAAATTGACCACATTTCTGGTAAATTCAGTATACACATGTGAGGAGTGAGGTTGTGAATGAGAAGGAAAGAGAAAAGACTAACCATTGGTGAAGATGGAGGTTCAATCCAATTTGGAATCAAGTTTGAAGTGAGTGGTTTAATCGTGAAAATCCCAATCACAATGTATCCAGAAGGTGAGTAATTGTTTCTCTCCTGAAATATTCAAAGTGACCTTTGTCAACAATGACCTCTGAAATACTGGCCTGTCCCCAACTATCACAATACCCACAGTGTCTGGAGCTGAACTATGGTTCGCTGTTCTGGATGTGGAGCACCGGACTTCCAACGACTTGAATCATTTGCAGAAAAAAAAGGGATACTGAAACCTAAGGGGAACTACTTGGAAAAATGATCACTCGCCTTTGCAGGATCTCTGATTCATAAAATAATCTAGAACTGTGTTCTTGCATCTTTCTTCTCATTCTAGAACTCTGATTGCATTCAAAAAGATGGTCATCAATGTTATTTTATTATTCCATTTTCTCTTATCGCGCGGCTCTACATTATGTAATCTACTGATGCATCAGTAGTGCCGCATAGAATAAAAACAATAAAAACCCATAAAAACATTCACTAATGAGAATCCAAGGCCTCAGGCCTTAGGATATAATCTGTTTACATTTCTAGGACTACTCGGCCAACGATCCCCGGCCTATGCAGGGACAAATGTGCACATATATGCGCTTCGTAATAAAGAATATAAAGGAGATTTTTATCTATTTTATTTTATTTTATTTATGTTGTTTTTGATGTTTTCTTCGAGTTTGTTCAAGGCGGCTGTTAAGCGCCTAAAGTATAATCTAAGCGAGATATAATTCTAGCGCGGGGGATGCGCTGATGCGGAAGCAAAAAGTAAGCGCTTAAAGTTCACGTACAGCAACACGAACTGTAGATAGACAGATAGCTGCAACTTAACAATTTTGAGATGAACAATGAGTTCAATAGAGTGCTTGAATTGATGACGAACGGCCAGTGACGATTCGCTAACAAAGCAGGTTATGTTGAGATATAAAGCAAAGATTTGGAGACTGTTCTGAGAGTGTGGAGGTTATACTGCCTTGGATTTTGGAGAAATATACAAGCGTACTTATAGTCTGAGCTAGCTAATAATTGTCCTTTGTGTTTCCAAGAAAAATACTGGGGCGATGGAGCGATTCTGGGGTTGCAGTCTACATGAGGGGAGAAATGCACAAAATATGTACTAACACATGTTTAAAATATCTGAAACTGATCGTGAGGTGGTAGGGATTGTGGATCATGTGTTTCACTACTATATTCAATCAAAAGAACAAGAAAAATAATGACAGGAAATCCTGAAACTCCATTTCGAAGCTTTGGGCACTTGTGTAAATGAAATCGAAGCGATCGGCTTCGCTCGTGGATCGGCGACGATAGGGGTGATCCGGAATGGAAATAGAGGTATCGTAAGAGTTGCTGGAAGTGTTTCAAAGCCACGCGGGGCTCGATCAATGGCTATTGGAGCCCATTCGTGTCCAAAGCGCATATATGCGCACATTCGTCCCTGCATGGGCCGGGCATCGTTGGCCAAATGATTCTAAAGATGTAAACAAATAATTTCCTAAGGCCCAAAGCCTTGGATTGACATTAGTACTTGTTTTTATTAGTTTTTATTGGTTTTATTCTAGGCGGCGCTACTGATGCATCAGTAGATTACCTAATGCAAAGCCGCGCGGTGGGAGAAGAAGAAATAATAAAATAACACTTCGGACACGAACAGGCTTCAATAGCCACTGATCAAGCCCCGCATGGCTTTGAAACACTTCTAGCAACTTTTACGACACTCTTATTTCCATTCCCGATCACCCCTATCGTCGCCGATCCACGAACGAAGCCGATCGCTTCGATTTCATTTAAACAAGCACCCAAAGCTTCGAAATGGAGTTTCAGGATTTTCTGTTATTGTTTTCCTTGTTCTTTTGACTCAGTATAGTAGTGAAACACATGATCCACACCTCCTATCACCTCACGATCAGTTTCAGATATTTTAAACATGTTTTAGTACATTTTTTGTGCATTCATTCCCTCATGTAGTCTGCAACCCCAGAATCGCTCCATCACCCCAATATTCTTCTTGGGAACACAAAGGACAATTACTAGCTAGCTCTACTATAAGTACGCTTGTAAACTCTCCAGAATCTAAGGCAGTATAACCTCCACAGTCTCAGAACAGTCTCTATATCTTTGCTTGATATCTCAACATCGCTTGCTTTGTTAACGAATCGTCACCGGCCGTTCGTCATCAATTCAAGCATTCTATTGAACCCATAGTTCATCTCAAAACTGTTAAGTTACAGTTATCTCTCTATCTACAGCTCGCATCACTGTACGCGAACTTTAAGCGCTTACATTTTGCTTCCGCATCAGCGCATCCTCCGCGCTAGAATTTATATCTCGCTTAGATTACACTTTAGGCGCTTAAGAGCCGCCTCAAGCAAACTTGAAGAAAATATCAAAAACATCACAAATAAAATAAAATAAAATAGATAAAAATTTCCATTTCATTCTTTATTAATCAACACCATTCTAATACTCAAAGAGTACTCATCTGAGTTGTCCATCAGCTCTTTGGAGTCTTATCTACCATTGCTCTACCAAATGAAGAGACTTTGGGTTGTCAAGGATTGTTATTATTATTTGCCCTGCGAGCATCAGATTACATAATCACTCTGATGGATCAGCAGAGCCGCTTAGTAGAGAATAGAAAAAGAAAATAACCACAAAAACAAGACCCAGCTCAATTCAAGGCTTTCAGCCTTAGAATATTTATATTTATATTTCTAGATTCAACTGGCCAAGCGACTCTGAGCTCAATCAAGCACAAATGAACACATACACATGTTTGGTCATGAATGGGCTAATATAGCCATCAATAGGTGACCACACAACTCCAAAATGTTTTCAAACCACCCCTAACATCACTGATCCATGACCAAGCCTGAGTGCTTCCATTTCATTTAGGATAAGTGCCCAGAGCTTCAAATGAAGTTTCAGAAGTTTTCATGTCATTTCCCTTGTTCAACTCAAAAATACTTGTAGTATGCATGATTTGTAGTTCCCAAAGCTCACAGATCAGTTTCAGACACTTTAGACAGTAATTAGTTCTATATTTGTACATTTCTCTCCTCATGTAGATTCTAATAAAGAATATAATGGAGATTTTTATCTATTTTATTTTATTTTATTTGATGTGTTTTTGATGTTTTCTTCAAGTGTACTTGAGGCAGCTCTTAAGCGCCTAAAGTGTAATCTAAGCGAGATATAATTCTAGCGCGGGGGATGCGCTGATTCGGAAGCAAAATGTAAGCGCTTAAAGTTCGCATACAGTGACGCGAGCTGTAGATAGACAGATAACTGCAACTTAACGATTTTGAGATGAACAATGAGTTCAATAGAATGCTTGAATTGATGACGAACGGCCAGTGACGATTCGCTAACAAAGCAAGCGATGTTG
>QMFG01000084.1:0-10007 GCA_003314545.1 Ramaria sp. MG151 | reverse complement strand
GATTTCAAAACTAGCACTTATTGTGCACATTCAAGGAACTTGATCAAAACCTCAAATAAAACTCAAATAAAATACAAAATAAATATAAAAATATTTCAATCTCATTTCTTATTAAGGATCATATCATGAGTTATCAGGATGAAGAAAAGTACCCTCAGCACTCCTTTTTTCAAGTATCAATCACCAAGATTCTTTTGCAGCTCATTATTTCCAAGCAAATGATGATTTGCAGTTGCTTCAGGAAGATATTCAGTCAAAAAGCAACTAGGATGAGGAACAAAATCCATGAATGCATGCTCTGAAATGAAGAGTATTGTTGACAGCAGCATGAAAACAACAAGACTGTACATCATCACTTTGGATGAGTTGGCAGATTTGGTATTTTCCCATCCCAAGCAGTCGATTCAAAAATGAAGATCATTGTTTTTGAATAGCCATTACCTGAACACACAATCCTCAGTGGCCTCATGGTGCTCAAACTACATTTGCTGAGGCTATATGGTATATGGCATGACATCTCCTATCACTTGGCTTGCCATTACTCTCTTGACCCTCCTGACGCATGGCCAGAAGGTCCAACACCCATGCTGAGCCAATATCCAGCCCTTCCATGTTTTTTCTCTGTACGATATACTTCACAAGAATTGACAATAATACAAAAATTTTGCTCTTGTCACATTATCAGGAACACAAGTTTCCATGGATTGAAGCTGTAGTTGTTGAAAACCATGGCTTGTAGTATAAATTATACACCATTTCTAAGGGCAAATGGATTCCAACCGGGTTCCCAATTATCGCTCTCTGCGAAATATGCAATCTGAAACCTGGCTCTTGCTTGTATAAATCACCACAAGTCATACTCCAAACATGGTCTTTGCCCACCAATTGGAGTGTCCCACTGAATTATCTTATCACGAATGGGTGCCTTTGGATGCCTTCACTCAAGAAAAAGGTTGCAGTGGCAAAACATGAGACTCAAGCTGGTCAAAAAGACTGTTGCTCTTGGTGATTCCACTGTTCATCTTTTATTCCGACAAGCCACCTGCTAAGTTGAAAAAGTGATCCTATTCAGACTATCAAGAGTCTCATGAGGAAGAAACATTCAGGGGAAGTGTCAGAATCCAAATAATAGCAATAGATGTTGTGAATAGATATTGTGTTAGTAAAAGTATTCGGAAATATTCCTGATGATAACTGAATGGGTTTGGAAAGTGAATAGAAATCCTACAGTAAAAGCAAATGACTTTCGGAACGTCTGCAAATGAAGTGCATAGTTCCGAAGAGACATAGGTTCCGAAAGGATTCTATCTCGTGAATCGAATGAACTTTGCAGTTCATGTTGATCACAGCCAATGATCTTACATTCCTTAAAGTGGATTTAACTAATAAAAGTTGAATTGAAGGGCTTACTCAAAAAATATACAGCTGTTGGTGAAGTTGAGTTGGGAGCGAGTTTGGCAAGTGTAAGTAGAAAGTCAAGTTGACATATGATAATTGAACTAGGGAATGTACATGCGAATGTGCTAGCTTATATACTGAACCATTCGGAAGAAAGAGCGAATGGGAATGAGTCTGTGATGGTTAGGAAGTAGTCAAGGTACATGTATACTAATTAAAGGCCATAGGAAACAAAGAACAAGGGTGGTAGGAAAATTGTGAATGAAGAAAAAGATTAATGGACCCATAATAACTCTTGAAACATGTTTCCGAATCGCATGGCTCTTCGGGTAGAACTAACCGTCCCTAAATCCTTCAGAGGGTCATCCTGAGGGTCTAGAACATTCATACCATAGAACATAATGATATGGAATGTCATCGCAAGCTTCCACACAATAGAAACAACTCAATCAATGAGTTCATTGGAAAAGATGGGGATAGTGATGGGGATAGTCAGGGTGCTTCTTTTCCAGAAAAGATTATGATCGGACCTGATTATTGATCGTTTCACTACACACTTCATGGAGTGATTCCTGAACTGGATTGGGTGACCGGATCAAATGTATGTGAAGCATTGATGCAAGGGTGATTCGGAATTCAGAAGATCCATTCGGAAGGATTGGTTCGGAAGGACAATGATGTAGATGAGGTGTCCATATTGTGATCGTGACAGGAAGGTCTTGTCAAAGCGCTTTGTGGATGACATGGTTACATCTGCGATAATTAGAATGAGGGTTGGACCATATTGGCCTCACTGTTTAGCCTGCCAGTTGTTTTCATTGAGCAAATCTGCAGTCATTCCAAAAGGGTGTCCTGGAATTTCTGTCAAGTCTTCAACAAACTGGGGAAAAGTGGCTGTTTCCAACTTCTTGAACCTCAGAAGAGACAAGATACACAAGTAGATCACACAGCAAAGAGTTGTAATCCGATGTGGTTTAGAAATGGCAAAGATATTTAGGACCCTCCTGTGAAGGATGGCTGTGAGGAGTAGTGACTGGACGTTGAGGCAATCTTTCCTTGGCAACTAAATCTTGTTGGCCTGTGATTTTATCCCACTGCCAATAAGAAATGAAATGGAAATGTTTTTATATTTATTCTATATTTTATTTGAATTTTGTTCGAGTTTTATTCTAGTTGCTTGAACGTGCACAATAAGCACTAATTTTGAAATCTAAGCGAAAATGTATTGAGAAGTGGGGGATGCACTGATGCAGATGCAAACTGTCAGTGCTTAAAGATCATATACTATAACGCAAGCTTTGTAGATAGAGATAAGGCTTCAACTTAACAGAATTGAAGTAACTTTTGAGTTGTAAAGATGCTTTGAATTGAAAACAAACGGTCAGTGACGATTTGCTGACAGTAAAGCAGTTGCAAAGATATAAAGCAAGAGATTCAGAATATAGGGGACTTTGTGGAGATTTTCTGCCTTGGATTATAGCAAAAACTACAAGCGTTGTATTTGAGGAAAATGGTAGCCAGGGTGAGTCTTGTGAGTGAATGAGATGTATCAGGGTGGTGGAGCAGTTCTGGGGTTGGAATCTACATGAGGGGAGAAATGCATAAATGTGGAACTAATTACTGTCTAAAATATCTGAAACCGATCTGTGAGCTCTGGGAACTACAAATCATGCATACTACAAGTATTTTTGAGTTAAAAGAACAAGGGAAATGAAGAGAAAAATTCTGAAACTTCATTTGAAGGTTCAGGCACTTGTCCTAAATGAAATGGAAGTGTTTGGGCCTCGGTCGTGGATCGGCAATGATAGGGGTGTATATAAATAGTTTTCCAATTGCCATATTGGTTACTGTAAGGGCAACCCTCCTAGTGCCCGTAGGTACCTAGTAGAGGGGAAATCCAAAGAGATATATATGTGTAAGAAAGTACAGTAAGGGAACTCTCACCTAGTAGAGGGGAAATCCAAAGAGAAAAGTCTAGGGATCCCCACTACTAGTGAAAAAAACTATATACGACTATCTAACGCCCAACCAGGGGCACTCCTACGCGCTGTCAACCCTGCCCGACTTCTATCCCCATAAGGCACTTCGACCCTGACGAAGGTCGGATGTTGGGCCGAAGGTTCGGATCAGATGCTCGGGCTCTTCCCTGAGGTTGGTGGAGGTCTCGGGTGGTTTGAGGTTTTGGAATCATTGCCCGAGACTTCGGGTTCGTACTTGGAAGGTTTGGGTCAAGGACCCGAGGCTTCGGACCAAGGTTCTCACGCTTAGGGCTTGTGCTTCGCATGTGTAAAGGCCTTGAAGGTGGAGGATTTGGCACAGGCGGGTTGTCCCCTGACAGTTACTGGTAACGTTTCAGAGTTGTGTGGTTGCCAATCAATAGTTATATTAGCCCGTTTGTATATGAACACGTGTGTATGTTTGTTTGCACTCAATTGGGCTTGGGGTTGCTTGGCCAGTTGAATCTAAAAATATAAACAAAAGTGTTCTAAGGCTAGAAGCCTTGAATTGGGCTTGGTATTGTTTTTATGGTTGTTTTCTTTTTCTATTTTCTGCTAGGCAGCTCTGCTGATCCATCAGAGTGATTATGTAATCTGATGCTTGCTGGGTAAATAATAATAACAACTGCCACTATTTCTTTTCTTTCCTTTTCTTTCTGTGTCTCACTCCATAGGCACCTAAATAAGTACCTTATGTAAGCAGAAAAGCAGTGGTTGGGACTTGTCTTTATCCAATTTATTGACAAGTTCCAAGGATTACTTGCTGTGTGACATTGTTAAGTGTCTATTATAAACTTTCCACTGCCAACAAATCTCACGTGAGCAGAGGACGGTAACTGCTGCTGGGGGATGCTCTCAGTGTCATAGGGAAACAATCCTGACAACATATGTCAATCATCTAATAAAATTAGTTGGTATTTTGCTTTATCTCATCAGAATGTAACATATTGAACCCTTAAAACAGGGTGTTCTTCAGCCTTTCACAACATTTGATCTTACCGGGAACAATAATCATCAATAGGGAATCTCGTGGTGCAGATCTAGATTAGCATTGACTTAGCGTTGACTCAGCTTTAAGCACATATGGAGTGTTTTATGATAACCCAAAGCTATACAGGTCTACTCCTACCCTTTTCCATGCAGGGTGCCTGTTGGATTTTTTGGGTGGTGCTGAACAGGGACCATGCGATGAAAACACTATTGAGCTGAATGGTGGTAACTTGTTGTAGACAGATGACCCATTAATAAGCAGCAGTCCTTGCTAGATCCAGTCTCGCGGAGCTTTAATAAGCTCACAATGGTTTTCTTACTGATACAATGCCTGTAACTAATGTTGTACGGCCAACAATGCCACTCAAATTATTCCACAGCCAATTCTCTGTCTGTACTCAGTAACAACGACAGATGAGTACATCTTGAAGCTCTAGTTGATCTCTGTTTTATATTGCTTCTCCATTACATCATAGACATATATAGCTGACACTGCTATGACTGCTTATATGTTGCACCTATTCACTCCAACTTACAGGTATATTCCAATTTTCGCTGCTTTCAACAAGAGTATCAAACCTGTCCATTATCGCACTTGGTTGTAAATGTTATCTTTTTTTTTGTGTCACTCTCATTTTCCTGACACAGCAAGACCTCTAAGAGTGTTCCATAAATTATTTTATTTAGCTGATGCTTCATACTCTCATTTGAATACAACCCAGGGCACGATTTGAAACTCATATGTATCTGATTATCCTCTTCTTGATGCAGGGTATTAATAGAAGAGCAATTCACTATCATGGCACACGCGAGTGGGCATTAAAAATCCCCATAGGGAAAAAGCTTCAATATCCAGTGTCCATACATCAAGAATACAATCCATGTAAAGTATCTATGAATACCCTTCTAAATTGGTGCCCAAAAAGTTATAAGGGTAACACCCGGCTGGGTGGCAGGAGACATGGGTCAGTGTTAAGAACTGAATCTTAGCGGAGGCAGAATGAAGTTTGGGACTCAATATAGAGTTGACCGAGGTTCGGGGTCGGGGGGCTAAGGGGGGCCAAGGCTCGGCGAACGGGTCGAGTGGGACTCGGCTTCAGCTTATGTGCTGTGCCAGCTCAAAGTCCTGTCCCGTATTTCGGACGAGGCCCAAGGTCACCCGAAGTTCGGGCGTGACCTTAGCGAAGGGACGAAGGAGCGTAAAGATTAGAGATAGAATATATTTGGGTATCTTAGTCGATATCAGAACTGATCTTCATGTACATGAACAAATAGCTTATATACGGAGGGGTTCGGGGATTGGAGACCGGATGACCGAGGTCAGGGTCATAAGCTACGCAAAAGGAGATCAGACAGATGGGATGGATATGAAATGTGTTTGAGGTGAACGGGGATTCGGGCCCAAAGGGCCAGGGGTTCAGTTCGGCAGTGGGGGTTCTAACAGTCAGTCATATCCTCTGTGGGGCAGAATATCAGCCTTGGAGATTTAGCACTGTACAATAAGGATTGATGATACTCACTTGACTAGCTTGAAGTCACCACCAATGTCGATGGAAGATATGTGTTGAGCAGAGAATACTCACAAGATGACATGGCAGAAGGTTTGTCAGCACCACTTGGGAGGATGTAAAGGAAGGAGACTGGCCTTCAACCGTTCCAGCAATGTGCACATAAGAAGTGTGATTGAGTTCCCAGTAGGGGCTAGGAATATCACCATGCATTTCATGACCCAACATGAGCATTGCCCAGAGGTTGTGGAATATGCTGTAGAAGGTGCCCAAGTTTGGCTTCATCCTAGAACTTGAATGGTCTCAGAAAACTGAGCCATCCATGACCCCCAAGTTCACAGATAATCCCCAAATCCCAAATATCGCATGCATCTGGACGTCGACAGACCAAACGTCGATGTATGTTTGAAATAACAAAGCTTACAAGTGTTTGGTCACCCGTACTCCCGCCACTGTCTAGACATTATATATATATTTAGCAATGGGTCTGCTTCGAAGCGAGGGAAGTAACGTACCACGATTACCCTCAAATTCTAACCCCTGGACGTTTACGCTCTCAGCAGACAGTTCTGCTTAGCAACCAGGAAAAGCACTTACTTGCATCGAGAACTCGAGCTCGGAGCTTTTCAACCCAGCTAGAAGAGTCAGACATATAAAGCAGATCTATAGCTTAGGAGCACAGTCAAGCGCAGATGGACTCATCCTCGTTACCGCTGTCCAGCGCGACCACTTTGCTCCACCAGCCGCAAACTCCCCCAGACCCCACGTCCATTCCTGGGATAAAGGCCCAGAGACACAAGAGATGGAGACCTAGAGGAATCCGCGGCGAATGTCAACGGACGCTGTTCATAGAGCAAAGGGGTTGCGAGGTCGCTCCGGACAGAAGGAGGATTCAGGGCTCGGGATGAAGTGGAGCGACGAAA
This sequence comes from Ramaria sp. MG151, assembly GCA_003314545.1. Taxonomy (NCBI): domain Eukaryota; kingdom Fungi; phylum Basidiomycota; class Agaricomycetes; order Gomphales; family Gomphaceae; genus Ramaria; species Ramaria sp. MG151. The sequence goes on along the minus strand of QMFG01000084.1, from coordinate 3,191 downwards.
GTGAGTGCGAGTTGTCGTTGGGAGGGGTGATGCGGCAGGGGAAAGGGTAGGCGCAGGGTTTGAGAGAGTAGGTTGCGAGCGTTGTAGCCAGCGTGTATCTATAAGAACGAGGCTGTGAGGTCTGCGGCAGTTGCGATGTGGAGGATTCGATGGGGGTGGGTGGGAGTCGTGGTTTGAAGGAAAACTGCATGGGTGGCTTACGTCACCCGCGTACGCCACCCGTTTTCGTTCTCCGATCCGGAAAGTTGAATTTCACGTATCCGATTGTGTTAGATCAATCCCCTGCCTCATCTCTATTCATCAGGTAGCATTTCCTTCATTCCAGGATATATGTTTGTATTGAACTGCTTGGGCGTTCGCTTCTCACTGTTCGTTGGATCATTTTCTAAATATCGGTAGGAAAAGACATTTAGAACTAATCCAACGCAAAGCTTATCGAAATTGTTCACGATAAATGCATCGCCAATGATCCCATGTCTGTTCTTCTCTGTAGGACCTATTCTCCGTTGGAGGGTCATGGTGTAAATGGCGCGAAATGACGCAGGACTAGGAGAGGAGAACGTCGGGTCGAATATCAGAGCTGCTGAAAGAACAAAGCAAGCTGGAGCATTGGGTGTGAGGCGTGCCTAGATGGTTGTCTTGTTGGTCCGAAGAGATATTTGTAGTTTTCGCGGGTTTACAGTTGTAGCACCCCAACTTGAACAACCTCAATGCAGAAGATGAAAGTATGCAATTGTTTGGAGTGTTGTCAGCATTTTCTCTCCATTTAATCATATCGCTTTCCTTCCAGGGCTGAGAAGATCACAAAATATATTCTTTTCACTGCAGATTTTAGGCGGTCATTTGGGGCTTCCCCTCCTCCTCATTGTCTCTGTTATTCAACGAAAGAAACGGGGAGATCTCGCTTTTCTTAATTTCTGCTTCACTTGGATGTTTTCTAGTGTCGTTTTCTCCATCGCATTAGTAAGACCTTGCCAATATGTTAGCACTATAATGCACTCTTAACGTTTTGATCACGGACTATGATAGATTATACCGTAGGGGGCCATCAAGTCAAATGTTCGGATTCTTGCTCCCATTCATCCACTCGGATCAGGAGTGCTTGGTTCAAGCTGCACTCATCACCGGAGCCCAAGTGATGACTGACACCTCCATGTGTGCATTGATCATTCAGGTACCACTACCTCGTCTTCTATTGCGATGAAAATCCCCAGGCCTTGGTGTTTTGCAGCTTTGGCTTGATTTTAGAGCCACCACTCACGGACCTCGCGGATCCATGCAAACACGGTATATGAGAGTCGCAGTGAGTCTCACTTCTCTAACTCCAAATCGCTATTGACCCCTCGGCAGCTCCTGGCGGCACCGTATGTATCTCTATTAGCCTTTTCGCTACCTGCCTCACAGGTGATGGTCTTAGGGCTTATATGAAATAACTTATATTTGAACATGACACTGACTTGCGTGGCCTTCCATGTTATTATTTATTATCTACCTTGCAAACATTGGATTACATAATCTATCTGATGGATCAGCAGAGCCACCTTAGAACAGAATAAAGTATCCCATGCCTCTGGACGCTTCTGTGCAAGGCTCGGAACCCCAGGGCCCTCTTCTGGGGGATTCCACCAATGTGGAACATGCTGTCCCGACCCCAGTAGAACGCAAAATGCGTGAAGAGTTCATGGCACGTGACTTGGACCAACTACTGCATGCGACCATTTCTGTCAATCTATATATGGCCCCACATTCAAAAATTGGGGAAAGGTGGAAGGATGTCGCGAAGACTGTGCAAGATGCAGGTTATTGTCTGAATTGCGAACCAGAGACATTGAAGAATAAGGTCGCATCGTTACTTTCTTGGGTAGAGGTGAGCAATAATTTACACTGTGATCCTGGCTAATACTAACCAATCCTTGCTTACCAGGGATGAAAGAAAAAATCTTCAAGATCCCCACTTGGAAGGGAGCCACAGCGTGACACATTAATGTTCGCCGCAATTTCTGGAAAGTTAAATGCAATCCAGCATATGAGGCAGGACGCAAAGGACACATGGGAGGAGCAGAAAGACCAGGTGAAATGGGTAAGCAAATTATATTTACACTTAATTCATAATCACTCATCTCTGCCTTTAAGGCTCAGACCACATCCCAAGTTGCAGGGGAGGTATTTCGCAATGCTATGATGCAGGGGCATTGGCATATAGACAGGAACTCTGATAGTTATAAGGAGAACAATGACTCCAGTTCAACTATGAGCTTATCAGACTACCGTGCCAGTAATTCAAAACGTACCCAACTCAGGAAAACAAGTCGCTCCCACTCCACACAGACCCTTGAGAAGATTATCTACTTTCTAGAAGAGCAGCATGAGTTTCAGAAGGAGTCATTGGCAGAACAGCGGAAGGCCAATGAGGCTCAGGAATGCACCTCCAATGTGCTCATTGATATCTTGCGCCAGGGGCTTCTTAATGACTGACTTAAGTATGTTTTTGTAATTGATTTGAAAAAAAAACAATTATCTCTCTATCATGCTAACTAGGATGTCCTACAACATGGTGTGTCTAGTTATGGAAATAGTCCTGGAGCAAGGGAGGGAGGCAAGAATAACGCATTGCAGTCTGATTGGGTACAAGACATGCATGTGCATTTGTCAGAAGTACACCCACTCAATACCAAATGCCACACTGTTTCCCAAGGATCTTGTGCTTCCAGAATGTGTTTAAAAATGGCCAGTCCTGGAGCACAAGACCAAATCCATGCTCAACTGAGATCCGGATTCTTCCCATAGCTGCATTCCAGGCCTATTGTTCCACAGTAAGACCTCCAGGATTACCATAAGGACTGACAATGTGGGGAGAAAACACTATATGCAGACTCACCATATATCTGAAAAAAAAACAGTGGACTGGGGGATCATCTTCCTGTGAGTCTGGCTGTATGGCATGTGCCTCAAGTTTATTGAGGATACCGCTGTCCTTGAGAATCTAATAAGAAATGAAATAGAGATTTTTATTTTATTTATTTTTATTTTATTTGAAGTGTTTTTGATGTTTTGTTCAAATTTGTTTGAGGCGGCTCTTAAGCGCCTGAAGTGTAATCTAAGCAAGATATAGATTCTAGCGCGTGGGATGCGCTGATGCGGAAGCAAAATGTAAGCGCTTAAAGTTCGCGTACAGTGACGCGAGCTGTAGA
>QMFG01000082.1:6544-23181 GCA_003314545.1 Ramaria sp. MG151 | reverse complement strand
AGCGGATTATGTGGGGGGGTCCACTATAACTAAAAACCTCTTCTCCCTTCGGGGAATCGGTAACTACGACGATGAATGTCTCTTACGATCTCTCCAGTATTCCTCTGAGGATGATGCTCAACTCGCTGCTCACGGCTATGTCTCCTCCTTCAAACGTGAATTCACCAACCTAGCAACCATCTCCTTTGCTATCGCAATCATGGTGACCCCAGACTTTCTTTTTCCTGGAGAATCTCCCCGCTGCATTACCCATGATCATCTTCTTTCTATAGGGAGTGTGCTCGAGAGACCCCCCTTCTCTTCTGCGGTCCCTCATCTGCAGTGTGGTGCTAGATTATAGGTCACAAGTCTCATTTGGAATTTGGAGCGCTGGCGCCGTAGGAGGGTCCATATGTTTTACGCTCGGTGCCTCCATTGCCGAAATTGGTTCGTAATATTATGTATGCTTCGATTGCTTAAAAATATTGCCTTTTTAGTATCTGCATTCCCCACGAATGGTAGGACATCATGAGCTTCATTGAGGAATGAACACTAAGAAAGGTAATTCAAGGCGGTGCTACCGTAGTGACATGCTGTGTTGGAATCTCCACTGTCACTTGACCCAATCGGTTATCACTCAGTGGATATGCTCCACATCATTCTCTATTGTTCATTCTACATGTCTTTCGCTATTGTTCTATTCCACTCCTACATACTATAAATATCACAGTAGTTGGATCAAGGCTGTCCTCCTCGACTGAGGTAAGACTATTCTATTACTTGATGGGTCAATACTCACATATCATTACTCTGTAGACCTATCTATGTATTATTTAAGTCAGTCATGTGAATCCTAGATACTGTGGACTGGCTTGTTATTATTATTTATCTACCCTGCAAATATTGGATTACATAATCCATCTGATGGATCAGTAGAGCTGCCTCAGAACTGAATAAAATAGAAAATAACTACAAAAACATTACTGATTTCAATTCAAGGCTTTCAGCCTTAGAAAACCTTTTGTTTATATTTTTAGAATCAATCGGTGAAGCATCCCCAAGCCCACATGATCGCAAACAAGTGTGTACATGCATTTGGACACGAACGGGCTAACATGGCCAGTGATAGGCATCCACGCGACTATGAAACACTTCCAATCATCAATATAACATCTATTTACCATTTCCATCTGCCCCCATTGTCACCAATCCACGACCAAAGCCAAACACTTCCATTTCATTAGGAACAAGTGCCTGGAGCTTCTAAATGAAGTTTCAGAAGTTTTCATCTCACTTTTTCTTGTTCTTTCTACTAAAATAAATTGTTTCACACATGATTTGTAGTTCTCATAGCACACAGATAGGTTTCAGGTGCTTTAGATAGCAATTAGTTCTAATTTTGTGCATTTCAACCCTTATGTAGATTCCAACCCCAGAACCACTCCATCACCCTGTTATTTCTCATTGATTCACAAGAGACTCACACTAGCTAGCATTTCCCTTAAATACACTTGTATTTCTCCGTGCAATCAAGGCAGTAAAACTCCACAAAGTCTCCCATTTTCTGAATCTCTAGCTTTATATCTCTGGAACCGCTCTGCTGTCAGCAAATCATCACCGGCTGTTTGCTTTCATTTCAAGGAATCTATACAACTCAAAAGTTATCTCATTTTTGCTAAGTTTGCGCTTTACCTCTATCTACAAAAGCTTGTGTTATAGTACACAAACTTTAAGCACTGACACTTTGCATCCACATCAGCGCATCCCCCGCATCTTAATATACTTCTGCTTAGATTAGTGCACAAGTGCTGAAAACTCACAACAAAGAAACTTGAACACAACTTCAACAAGAATACAAATAAAATACAAAATAAATATAACAAAATTTCTACTCTCTTTTCTTATTATGGCTGAGCCCAAGTGCTGAGGCAATAGTGCAAGTGAAGTGACCATGAGAGGCCAAGGAGAGGATGTTTTTTTTTGAGCAGTGGAAGTGGGGTGCATTAGAGTATAGTGAAGTTCTGGACATGTTAGAGGGGATTAAATACCTTAATTTGAGTTCTCATGAGAGATAAGGTTACCATAGTTGTTGTAAGGACTAGGAAAAAGGACTTATCTTTGTTGAGATTCTCCATTTCTATTCTATTTTTATTTTATCTTTTATCACACAGACACTACCACTATTCCAATCATATTTCTCTCACTCTTCATCTCATCCTACTTACACATGAGCGGCCCACACACACGAGACACGCCCACATCCACATGCGAGCATTTATGAACACTGAGAACAAGTTGATTGTTACATCCAATACGAGTCACGAGTCAGACAAGCCTCATACAAGACACCGAGAATCACGTACCAAGAACCACAAATGAGACAAATCGAGGCATATGCGAGACACGAGTACCAAGACGCACTGAGAATACAAGTTGAGAGGCACCGAGAAGATGTGAACCGAGTCACATGTGTGAACCGAGCCATGCTGAGCACCAAAACATGAGATACGTTGCAAGACACCGAGAATGGAGTAAGAATAACAAACAAGACATGAAGAATGTTTCAAACACGCACCTAGACCTCACACCGGCTCCTATCAATGATGGCTCCACTCGTCGGAAACGTGGATAGCGGAAGAAACACATAGGGGTGCACAAGTTCAGAGCGAGACAATGACACGGACACTATTTTCACATGTATGATTTGAAACTTTCTCCTATTCTTTTATGTATATAAGGACTATCTAAGTAGCCAGAAAATCAAGCTGTATCTTCAAGTTTACAAGACCAGCAGCGAGTTCTAAGTTTATTATCTGAATCCTTTCCTCACTTCATTTCTATCTTATCACAGGGCTTTCAAGTCCAACAAGTCTATTCAACTACTCTATCCAACACATGACTACAAACAAACATCTTTGCGAATAACCCTTTGATGCGACATCAAACAATCCGCCGATGCGTCACCACCGCACGTCCCACACACATCACATGATCGATGTTATTATTTATCTACTTATCACGTGAACATCACATTATGTAATCTACTGATGGATCAGTAGCGCCACCTTAGAATAAAAAATAAAAAAAAACACAAAAACACCACTAATATCAATTCAAAGCCTCAGGCTTTAGAGTATATTTTGTTTACATTTTCAGGGTCACTCGGCAAACGATCCCCGAGGCTATGCAAAGACGAACATGCACATATATGCGTTTTGAACACGAACGGGCTCAAATAGCCACCGATTGAGCCCCACATGGCTCTGAAACACTTCCAAATGAACATACGACAATACAACTTCTATTTTGACTCACCCCTATTGTCACCGATCCCTGAATGAAGCCGATCACTTCCATTTCATTTAAACAAGCGCTGGGAGCTTCAAAATGAAGTTTCAGAAGTTTTCTCTTTCTTTTTCTTTGTTCTCTTTGCTGAATATATTTGTTGATTGCATGATCTGTAGTTCCCATAGCATCCAGATCGGTTTCAGATGCTTTAGATAGGTCCTAGTACATTTTTGAGCATTTCACCCCTCATGTAGAGTGCAACCCCAGAATCGCTCCATTGCCCCATTATTTTTCTTGGAAACACAAAGGACAATTAGTACGCTTGTATTTCTCAGTACAAACTAAGGCAGTAAAATCTCCACAAGTCTGATATACTCTCTATCTCTTTGCTTGATATCTCTACAACGCTTGCACTGTTAGCAAATCATCACCAGCCATTCGTCATCAATTCAAGTGATATATTGGACCTAACAGTTATCTCAGAACTGTTAAGTTTGCACTATCTATCTATCTACAGTCTGTGTCAGTGTACGCAAACTTTAGGCGCTGACATTTTGCTCCGGCATCAGCGCATCCCCCGTGCTAGAATACAATTTTTGCTTAGATTATCTCATAGGCGCTTAAAGCTTGCCTCAAAAGAACTTGAAAAAAATCCAACAACAAATCAATAAAATATAAATAAAATAAATAAAAATTCCTATTCCATTTCTTATTAATCGACACGTGAATCATGAACACGTCAACATCGTGATGTGACTACACATCACAAACGTGACAATAATAATACTATTTTATTATTATATTATTACTAAATTCCCTCATCTCTTAATAATAGTAACCATCTATCAAGGGTTGCATGTTATATAATAGATGGAGTATCAGATTCTGATTGTTCTGATACCATCTCACAAAACTAAGTCAATGTGCCCTTGATTTGAATTGCCCATATCTTCATCACCCCTGATTTGAATTACATAATTTTGTAATGGTTGCATAGCCCTGATCAGATTTGATCTTTGATGCACTAACACTTTTTTCATATATGTTTTACATTCAAAGCTATTCAATGAATAGTTCAAAAGCACCAAACATTGACTAAGTTTTGTGAGTCACTGTATCATCACTCATGAGCATGCTCAAATAACTACTGATCAGCGAACACATGTACTTGAAACATTGCCAAAGATACAAATGGCAATTAATAATCAATTTCTATCTATGTCTAAGGGTGCCAATCCATGACCACATCTTCCATGCTTCAATTTCATTTAGAACAGGTGCCAGTGCATTTGGAAAGATTTTCAGGATTGTTCCACTCAATTTTTTCTTGTTATTTTCATTCACAAAATTTGTTGACTCTATGATCTGTAGTTCTGAAGCATCATGAATTGGTTTTATGAAGTTTTCAGGTAGATACTTTTGTTTTAGTACAAATCTCTCCCCATGTAGACATAGACCCCAGAACTGCCCCACAACCCCCATCTTTCCCTCTCATCCACAAGAGACACATCCTATCTAATGTTTTGTTTAAATAGACTAATAGTTCTCATCAGAAAACAAAGGCAGTGAAACTCCATCAGTCCACTCATATTCTGAATACTTTGCTTGATATCTTTGTTCTACTTTTCTGATAGCCAATTGTCACCGACCATTCGCTATCAAATCAAAAATCTTATTGAGAACAATTATTATCTCAATCTTGCTAAGTTCCACTCTTATCACTATCTACAAGTGTTCGCGCAACAGTACGCAAACATTAAGCGCTGACAAGTTGCTCCTGCATCAGCACTTCCCCCGCATCACAATAAGTCTTCAGCTAGATAAGAGAATTAGAGCTGACTCGAGCACATCAGATTCAAGCCTCACTACACATCAAATAAAAACAAATAAAAACAGAAAATATATACAAAATTATCTCTCTTATTTTTTATATCACTATTCCCCACGCTACTTTTATACACGGATTAAATAATCCCAGTCTACATCTACATCAAATGACAAAGTATATCTTTCTATATCTTCAAACTTCTTCAGCTGGCCTGTGGTCAATATCAGCTCATCTAAGTCCAACAGCCGCCTCTATCAAAAATCAGAATGACAACCATGCTTACCCAAGCTCAGCGACTCTTCTGCAGCAGCTGTATTCTCCAGCTCTCCCAAACTCCTTCCTGCCCAAGGAAATTCATCGAGGTCTATGCGCTCAGTGTGAGGGGAATGTCGCTCCTGGAGCTCAATGTCGTCCAACGAGGAGGTCCCAGTGTCGAGAGTCTCGGTGACGCTCCAATCACCAAATTCATCCATGACTGCCTTGCGGATCCGTCGTGTAGCCGCATGGAAGTTCCCTATGTCTTTGGGAGACGAGTGGGAGCGGCCGTTGCGATGTGCATTCTTCTCTAGGAGGTCCAAATGGATGCGACAGACGATGATAATAGAAAGGCTATATGCACTGTCAGTGAAGTACCCTATTGTTTGTGGTGTCGGTCTCAGACCTGTTCTGGATGGGACCAAGCACCGTATCAATGGTAGGCTATTTGGAATTAATAAGTGGAATTTTCACAAAATGGTTAACAAAGTATTCACTCGTAAGACCTGTGATAATCATTTCATCAGAAAATCTAGCGAAGAAAGAGAATTCGTAATACCTTCTCTAGGATGGCATCTGGGAGTGTTATTGTGAGCACAAATCTGACCGAATATTAGACATCGCTTTGAGCAATAATCGTGAAGCATATATCCATATCGCATGACACCTGGATTCTCATTAGCCACCGTAAGCTACACGAACAGCATCGCTTACTTTGTTCGGCCAGAACCCGAGTTAGCAATTTTGAATCGACGGCTCGGAACTCTCTTAGCTGCTTCAGGGTTCCCAGGGTATTAAAAAGTGTGACTGCAACAACCACTGTGTCAAAAGTGATCACTGATAGATCATTAATGAAATTCACTGGAAATCACATGAGTGGTCTATTTTTAGCGAAACAAGATACGGCTCAACCTTGCAAACAATGTTAATGAACACGTCATCAAGGAAAGTTCAGCATGACTCACAATATAATGTTGTTCACCTCCGTATCAGTTGGTGTGCAACTGGTAATGATCATGAGATACTATGAATCAAAGACGTTAGTGTGAGACAAGCGAGAGCAAACAGTAACATGCCACAAAGCAAGTGATAATGCCAATAAAGAGAAGACCAAGCACCATGCTAACTGTTTTCTTGTAAGGGAATACGGCATATGTGCAGGCCATTAAAAACCCTGGAAGGATAAACACATGAGCATATCATTCGGTAATCAAAGACATTGTCACCTTATACTCCGATGAGTGGGAAAACGCTGATACTATCATTGAAGTATTTCCAGTCGTTGCATGCGCTATTTGGACATTAGACATTGTGTCAAGAAACTTACTAGATGGCTATCTGAGCGCTGGTCATTCAGAAAGCTACAACTTCTCACCTTTGTAGTTGAAAATCATGGAAATGGAGCTCCTATGACCAAAAGGAGAGGGTACCGCACCAGAAAGTATACAGTATAGGATTTTGCCTAGTTTGAATTTTCTGCTCCAGATATGTTTTACCTCAAGGCAAAGCATCAGAAGCATATCATATACAAGGAGTGCTATTCAAAGCAATGAGATGAAAAGGTCCTATGCAAAATTGCTCATCTCTCACCGAGGGCGGCAGTAGAGACATTGACCAGCCGCTCTGTCTAACTTGTAAGAGTCATTGTCGTTGAACAGAGTCAGTGACTCACGAGTCTGATGTCTGTTGGATAACTGTTTCGAGGTTCTGTTGAGAAGACATCTGGAGTGCTGAGCGGATGATGCGTTGGAATGAAAGAATGATAGATACAAATCGAAAGAAAGTGGAAGCTTTATAGCATTATGGAATGGGCGAGAGATAAAGAAAGTATCGCTATTGCGTGCACCGCAGCCAAATAATGTGATGCCAACGAGTCCGCATAGTGAACGTCGTCAGTGGCACTTCCTTTTTGTCATCATGACTATGGGTGATGCCAAACTTTGATTGCCAGAGATGATAGAACGATGCGAGGCAAGACCTCGTCCGACAACAAATGCCCCTAGCAGAGTGGGAAAATGGATGAGGGATGAAGGTGTTATGCCATAAGAATGGGACCTTGTTTTGTGCTTGCTTGTCACTGGTAATAACAGTTTCACCTTAGGCAGGCGTAGAGACACAGATTGGTGAGTGGAAAGCGCAATGGGTGGCAAGGGCTGAGACCCCGGCTCAGCCCACCCCTTGCATGTAAATTCTCCCAGGGCTTAGTTTCTTGCGACAATGAACTTGAGGACTAAATCAGTCATGGTGTTAGTCATCTTAGCCCTCCAGCGCCACCAACATGCTTTGTAAACTCGCGTCTTACAGGTGCGAATATTTGTGGACATTGCAATTCATCAGGAAACATTGATACGGAGAAGGATGTCTTAAGGGATATACGAATCGCATTTTGTTAACACAGACGTGGAGCAGAAATCTATAAAATTCCTGCTAATTGGAACAACTTTGTTCAGATCTGGACAGCCTAAGGAAAGATAGGTTCCGAGCGTACGCTGGACATTGTGAAACCCTAAATCTGACCACGTGATACTCATCATTCACTTGATCTACATTACTCTTCTTGATGGATGACGGCCTTGATACCTAGATTGGAAACATGCACGCCAAGAACTTGTATGAGGACGTATACTAAGCAAAAAATCATCAGCGCAAAGTGAACTCAAACAAGTAGATCAAACAAGCAACCGGGCACATCAAACGATGCCCTATCATTGTATCGGTTTTCCTGGCGTTTCGGAGGTTATCCACTCAGATTGGTCACATACTCACGAAAATGAGAGAATCATCCATGACTCAGGTCACTGTACTATTCCTGCCAACTCCTCCATTCGAGGTAGCTCCTAATATCAGAATATGCGAGAGATACCAACATGCTTCCTTCGGTTTCCATGGCTTTTCTTCTTGTCGTGATCAGCCTGCGCCAGCCAGAGATAGGACGCAGATGCGTCCAAGAACCAATAGCCATGATGAAACATCATAAACTTGATGTCAACAATGAAGTCCTAAAAAAAATCATCTGCAAAAGCAGAAGTAGCATCAGACCCTGATCAAACGTGACTTCCGCTGGACAGACTAACTTGCAGAGTCTCTCATGTCCACTAAAAGAGTAATGGACTCTCCAATAGGGTGCTTTCATTACCGATTCCACAACTGAAGACTAACCTGGCCCTTGAGTTTCACACGCTTCTCGTGGCCGTAGGGAGACGGCACCGCTGAAAAGGTAGGAGAGTATGAGAGCTCTGAAACAAGGAAAGAGATATTTTCTTTACAATCGGGAATATAGAGCCTCGATAGCCATGAGATATAGCTACAGGAAAGTGCAATTAAGCGCCATCTACTTCGGCATCTTGGCTCTTCGAAGTTGCGGGGCTTTAATGGTCGGTTCTTAGGGTTGGGGCTCAGTCATTCCATTCGTCTAGAAATCACTATGCTCGTTATGCACAGTGACACCCCTCTCTCTGTTCACCATCAATTCTCCGTCATCGCCTACAACCGACCTTTTCCTCTTTTTCATGACACAGACAAAGGAAAACTCAGGCATCACGCTCTCTTGCTCACCTTCTCTATATACCCTCCCGGGCCTTTCACAAACTGAAGCTATGTTACTAAGGCTTCCCTTGTATGCTCATCTGCTCCACTTCCGAGTCCTGCTTTTCCCCCAACCACCTTGTATGAAGGATCTACCCTGGACAATATTGTGAATCATCATATGCAATGTGTAACTTGACGTCTCGCTGCGCTCTATTCGGGGGTTGTATAGGTGATAGCCTACATCCCTTTGCTCTCCGTGCATCTTGGATATCATTCGATATTTCTGTCAGTTGCTTTGACCTTGCTGATGACGTTGCTGAGTCTAGGTGGCAGCGTCATCACTTGGCATACCGTGGCGCGTCTTTGATGCAGTTTACTTACTTCGGCTCCTCGGCTCTTCGAAGTTCCGCGTTTTTGACGGTCATGTCGTCGCCTAATACAAACACAAGCAACAGTAAGGAAAGTTGCTGGCTCCGTCTATAGACTGCCCTTCTAACCCCACTGCAGCAGCCGTGAACTGGACATCGGGCGAAGTTCTGGATTCGAAGTTTGAATACTGGGAATAGTGGTGATGAGCCAAGCGTGGAATTTGAGGTCAGGTATGGTTGTCAATATCAAAAAATTAGCTTCTATGTTTTGATAGAGGACATTGGTCATTGTAGTAATGGGAGGTGTTCTTCATGGTAGGTTAACCGCTCAGCTCATGTACCCAGCCGCAGCTCTCAGTGCATGCAAATAAGCGGCCAACCCTACAAATGCATAGGGTAGTCACCTTGTCGTTGTAGATGTGGATTAGGGATATTTAATGTGAACTCAGGACTTAACCTATATACAACAGTTTCACGGAGAACAGCAGTCAGAAGTAAACAAATTATAATGAAGCTAGGTCCCAACCGCCATTCATATTCTCTTCTACCATGAAGAAAAATGCGATCCCACTGGCACTCCGTCAAGATTTTGCACTTTCACTTAAGTTTTTGTACATCCGAGGTGGGGTCATTTATTAGATGGGATTGCCGCACCAATACAGCCAAGATCCACTGCGACATTAATACAGGATTGTTTGAAGATAAAGAGCTTTATGTCCTGTAGTCTGACACCGAGAGATACCCTGTGACAGTCCTTGACTCGGAATCACTTGAGAAAAGAAAAAGATGGGATAGAAAAGCGAATACTTTTTTCATACCCAAGCCACACATTGAAACCAAAGGCTTGTCTGAGACTCACCCGATGTGTGACAGTGTCTGCGACCTCTGCCAGTACAATAGTATAACCATGCGAGTTGCCCTGCACATGCCCACTTTGTAATGTGAATATGCCTTTGTCTGTGCCATTACTCGTGTGCCGTGAAATTGATTACGATGCTCCCAGTCTAAAATATTGCCTATCCTTTTAACTCATGACACGTATCTGGAACATTAGATTATTGGTCCATTCTAACTTTCCATTCCCCAGTCTTGGTGGTTCCCAGTGAGAAGCTTGTACAGGACTGGTGCATCGACTAGATCAGTCAACTTGGCTAAAGAACCGCTTACCTTCACATGCCATCCTGGGACATAACCTCTATGAACTCAGCAATAAAACCCAATCAAATTTAGCACAAGCACATGAATTTGGTGCTAGAGTCTATATTCACTTACAAGACACTGGTAAACTCAAAGCACGAGCCGAAGAAGCGTTGTTCATTGGTGTAGATGATCAAAGCAAGGGCTATCGCATATTCTGGCCGGAGAAGAGACGAGTTTCTATAGAAAGGAACGTTAGTTTTGTCCCACTGATGGTAACCGTAGCAGATGATGTACCAAACGAGGGGGAGTTTGCAAGTGCACTGGAATCCAATAACGTTTGGAATGTCATACCACAGCAACACGAACAAGAGATTCTAGAAAGCTCACCACAAATCTTGGAACAGCCACCTATGGCACCAAGATCAACTCGAGAACGCCCAGCTCCAGGATACTACAAGGTGTTAAACAATGGAGAAATAGCCTCTATGGTGTCAACTGACCTTCAGGACAACTCTATCCATTGGGCACTAGCTGCAGCTGAGCCTGAACCTACCTTACAAGAAGAACTGAATGGACCAGATGCCATTGAATGGCAAGAGGCCATTGACTACAAGATGGGTCAGCTGGAAAAGCTAGGAACGTGGAAAATAACAGACCCACCATGGCATGCCAATATCATCCCATGCCATTTTGTTCTTGTGACAAAACGAGGACCGGACGGCAAAAAGCTCAAATTATGAGCTTGACTAGTTGCAAATGGACAATGTCAGAAATATGGTCTTGATTATACAGAAACTTTTGCACCTACCTCCAATATGTCCACAATTCGTGTTGTCCTGACAATGGCAGCTCAGCACGACTGGGAAATACATCAAGTGGATATCAAGAGCGCTTACCTCAATGCCACATTAAAGGATGATATATACATGAAGCCACCACCTGGATATTTGAAGCTGCAAGACAAAGGGAAAGTGTTGAAACTCCTGCAAAGCTTGTATGGACTTAAACAAGCTGGTTTCAAATGGTCGGAAAAACTGGAGAAATTCTTCTCAGAAGCTGGCTTTATACACTCACAAGTAGACCAGGCTGTCTATTATTGACACTCACTGGAGGAACATACCATTGTTACTGTGTCAGTGGATGACATGGTTGTTACATTGAAGCTACAGAAGCATATCGAACAATTCAAGAGTCAGCTTCATGACCACTTTGATAATAAGAAATAAAAGAAAGATTTTTATTTATTTTATTTTGATTTATTTGGACTGTTTTGGTGATTTTCTTCAAGTTTGCTTGAGGCGGCTTTTAAGTGCCTAAGAGATAATCTAAGCGGTGTATGAATTCTAGCGCGGGGGATGCGCTGATGCGGAATCAAATGTCAGCACTTAAAGTTTGCATACAGTGACGTGAGCTGTAGATAGAGAGATAACTGTAACTTAACAGTTTTGAGACAAACACTGGGTTCAATAGGATGCTTGAAATGATGACAAACGGCCAGTGACAATTCGTTAACAAAGCAAGCGATGTTGAGATATCAAGCAAAGATGTGGAGATAGTTCTGAGACTGTGGAGGTTATACTGCCTTAGATTCTGGAGAAATTTACAAGCGTACTTATAGTGAGAGCTAGCTAGTAATTGTCCTTTGTGTTCCCAAGAAGAATATTGGGGCGATGGAGTGATTCTGGGGTTGCAGACTACATGAGGGAAAGAATGCACAAAAAATGTACTAAAACATGTTTAAAATATCTGAAACTGATCATGGGGTGGTAGGAGATGTGGATCATGTGTTTCACTACTATACTGAGCCAAAAGAACAAAGAAAATAACAAGAGAAAATCCTGAAACTCCATTTTGAAGCTCCGGGCGCTTGTCTAAATGAAATTGAAGCGATCGGCTTCGTTTGTGGATCGGCGATGATAGGGGTGATCAGGAATGGAAATGAGAGCATCCTGAGAGTTGATAGAAGTGTTTCAAAGCCATGCGGGGCTCGATCGGTGGCTATTGGAGCCCGTTCGTGTCCGAAGCGCATGTATGCGCACGTTCGTCCCTGCATAGGCCGGGGATCATTGGCCGAGCAGTCCTAGAAATGTAAACAGATTATATCCTAAGGCCCAAGGCCTTGGATTCTCATTAGTAGATGTTTTTGTTGAGTTTTATTGTTTTTATTCTGTGCGGCGCTACTGATGCATCAGTAGATTATGTAATGTAATAATTGCGCAGTAAATAGATAATGAAATAACATTTGACATATCAGACCTGGGAGAACTCACCTGGTTGCTTGGATTGAAGGTTAAGAGAAATAGGCACGCACTATCACCATATCCCAAGAGGCATACATTACCACAGTCATAGAGTGTTTTCGTCTTGAAAACACAAAACCTGTGCTAACACCGATGGAAAACAAAGAGGCTCTAATTCCTAATCAGTCACCGCAGAACTCCCAAATATCCAATGACGTACCTTATCAAAGGGCAATTGCCTCTCTAATGTACGCTGCAATGAGTACGCGGCCTGATATTACTTTTTTGATATCTGTACTATCGCAATTCATGCATAGTCCCATGCACACACACTGGGAAGCTGCGAAGCGAGTGATTCATTACCTCAAAGGGACAAAAGGATTAAAACTTACCTTAGGAATAACTAATGAAGGATTTACAGCTTTTGTGGATGCAGATTGGGCATCACAACCACACTGGCATTCAATATCAGGGTATGTTGTCCTCCTCCATGGATCCCCAGTTGCTTGGAGCGCACAAAAACAGTCCTTGATCGCATTATCGATGGCTGAAGCAGAATATATTGCACTGGCATCCGAAGCAAGAGAAATTTTATACGTACAGTCACTCCTTGAAAAACTCTATGAACCTGTCAAGACACCTATCACTGTCTACTGTGACAATCAGAGTGCAATCACACTAGCAGTGAACAACAAGTTTCACGCATGTACCAAACATATTGATATTCAATACCATTTCATTTGCGACCTTGTCTGGAATGGCATTTTTGATCTCAAGTACATACCAACCGAAGAAAACACCGCCGATATTTTTACAAAGGCCCTGCTGCAACCGCGCTTAGAGAAACTACGGAGGACATCTTGAGTGATTGCGCTCGAGGGGGAGTGTCAGACAATGATGACGAGGTGGAATAGTACAAGTGCAGTCATCTAGAACTGGTAATGGATATTACCGGATTTCAAACCAACATAATATGTCAGACACACTGATAATTACAATAACCTTCGAGTCGTATAAAAGCTAGCTAGATAGATCCTAACATCTCAGTCTAATGAATGAGACTGAGATGTAAGTACTTAAATTGTTCTCATCATCAACTTCATTAACATTGTAACTAGTGTGTTCTTATAAGTAATTATACCTACAATAAAGAGTCTAATGAACGAGACTGAGATTGTGTTCTTATAGTCACACTTACAAGTTTCACCCTAACTGTAAGAAAATAGCCTTTCGCGGAATCAAATTGGCTCGGACCGGACATCACGGCTATTCCCAATCTTTGAATTCGGAACGTGCCTGGGGATGCAGTCCGTAGGCGCCGGCAGCTTTTCAATCTTAGCGCTCATATGCCATTCAAACTTCGACTTCGGAACGTGCCTGAGAATGCAGTCTATAGACGCGCCCAGCATTTCGTTTTTAGCGCTGATATGCGGCTTCTACGAGAAGCTTAGCCCTGTATAGCCAACTAATACTCATCATAATTTACTCCTTGTTTAGGCTTGTATTTCTTGCGTATTTTGACTCTGGCTGCACATCAGCAACAATAGGGACCAAAAACAGCGACAAGACCGTTCGCGGAATTTAGCTCCCACGGACCGGACACTTGGCTCACCGTATTCCAAACATCCAAACTTTGAATTCAGAACTTCGCCCGATGTATATTATATTGCCTTGGGGAGTCTGAAAGTAGACATCAGGAGAGGAGTCGCCTATCTTTCGACTCCGGAGCAGGTACTGATTCCGATCACAGCCAAATGCCATAGCAGCAATGCAAACGTAAACATAAGAGAAATATCATAATATCATATGAGTTCATGCCTTGATCAGAGACTGATTGATACCATCCAACGTACAGATACATGTCATTGTCACGCGCCTTCGAGACTTGTTTTGGCTGCGTATTTTGACTCTGGCTGCACATCAGCGACAATAGGGACCAAAAACAGCGACAAGACCGTTCGCGGAATTTAGCTCCCACGGACCGGACACTTGGCTCACCGTATTCCAAATATTCAAACTTCGAATTCAGAACTTCGCCCGATGTATATTATATTGCCTTGGAGAGTCTGAAAGTAGACATCAGGAGAGGAGTCGCCTATCTTTCGACTCCGGAGCAGGTACTGATTCCGATCACAGTCGAATGCCATAGCAGCAATGCAAATGTAAACGTAAGAGAAATATCATAATATCATATGAATTCATTCCTTGATCACGGACTGATTGATGCCATCAACGTACAGATACGTGTCATTGTCACACACCTTCAATCGAAAGTGAGAGCGACTTGCATCTGCTGGGGGTCCTCAGTCTTATGTCACAGGGTAGCTCTCGCTGTCAGAATATAGGAGACATGCAAATACGGCATGTGGTAGTATCTTATATTTAAAGCATCCCCTTGCAACAACAAAGACCCCGTCTCGGGTGTTCATAAGGTTCTTCTAGATCGCAATGGTCCTTGGGCGAAGCTCCAATTTTGAAGTTTGAACATCAGGATTAGCGGCGATGAGACGAGTGTCCGGTCCGTGGGAGCGGATTAGATTCCGCGAACCTCCTGCTACCCTTTTAGTTCCTATTGATCGATCATGACCGTGAGTAGAATAGACATCCCACCTGTACAGTTCTCTTGGAGCTTTGGAGGTATGTCTATACCGTGGTACCTAAGGCGAGTGGAATATTCTACGCAAATGAGTTCATGTTTTGGGTCTCTCTTTTGTTTCCATACTCGTTGGTCGGTTCAGTCATTGTGTCATCATTTACATTTTTCTTTCCCACAGGTCACCACCGACAAATACACGTCTACTTATACACATTTATGGAAGTACCCTTCATACGCTTTCGTCGTTCCCTTCTATTGAATCCTGGTCCTGTGACCTTCCGCTTGCCCCCATACGAATACGCACAAGAGCTTGTCACCGTTTGTGCGTCACGTCTAGCTGTATGTCCACTCCTACCAGGCTGGACTGCTGTACTTATCGAGAAGTAATTGATGCGGGAATGAGGACTTTGGATATTAACATGAGGCCTTTGTCTTTGAGAATACCGAGCTTTGAGTGTAGTAGCCACCAGAAAGCTGTGCAAAACTGGAAATATTTTGGCAAGTACCAATACCGCGTCATCCACGTGTCATATTTCTCGTTTTTATTCTACAGGCCACAGCCAACGAAGACACCGTGTACGTACTCTATCTTCTCATGATTCTCCTCTACAAGACAAACGTAACTCTATGCTATGGTCTGTACACGGGTCACGCTGTATTTTCCCACTAAACACCACACTCCTAATTTCCCTTTTCTGGCAGTGGATATCCTTTTCTCAGCCATGTGTCTCTCTATCCATGGCGCTGCCAATTTGTGAACAAACCAGTACGTGTCTTCTTCCCACCACCTTTGACTACAAGCACACTACTCTTAATTATATGTGACCCTCACGCAGCCTGGTAGTTTAAATAGGGTTTTACCGACATCAGCTTTGCTCAGTCAATTTGGTCAACATGGTCTACATCCCACTGTCTCGCATTCTTCGTCACGTAGATGTGGTATATGGACAGAAGAGTCCTATTCCCCGCGCTACTTTTATATACAGATTAAATAATCCCAGTCTGCATCTACATCAAATAACAAAGTCTATCTTTCAATATTTTCAAGCTTCTTCAGCTGGCCCTTTGGTCAATATCAGCTCATCCAAATCCAACAGCCGCCTCAATAAAAATTCAGAATAAAATGCATGCTTACCCAAACTCTCCAACTCTTCTGCAGCAGCCTAACTCTCCAGCTCTCCCAAGCTCCTTCCTGCCCAAGTATACTCATTGAGGTCTATGCGCTCGGTGTGAGAGGAATGTCGCTCCTGGATCTCAATGTCGTCCAACAAGGAGGTCCCAGTGTCGAGAGTCTCGGAGACGCTCCGATCACCAAATTCGTCCATGACGGCGTTGTGGATCCGTCGTGTAGCCGCATGGAAGCTTCCTATGTGTTGGGGAGATGAGTGGGTGCTTCCGTTTGGCTGTGCATGCAT
>QMFG01000080.1:0-35671 GCA_003314545.1 Ramaria sp. MG151 | reverse complement strand
TCTCTTCCGAACCCTTCGGTATATAGCTAAACACATTCGCATGTATGTTCCCTAGTTCAATTATCATATGTCAACTTGATTTTCTACTCACACTTGCCAAACTCGCTCCCAACTCAACTTCACCAACAACTTTATATTTTGAGTAAGCACTCCAATTCAACTTTTATTAGTTAAATCCACTTCAAAGAATGTAAGATCATTGGCTGTGATCGACATGAACTGCAAAGTTCATTCGATTCACGAGATAGAATCCTTTCGGAACCTCTGTCTCTTCAGAACTATGCACTTCATTCGCAAACATTCCGAAAGTCATTTGCTTTTACTGTAGGATTTCTATTCACTTTCCAAATCCATTCGGTTATCATTAGGAATATTTCCGAATACTCTTACTAACATGACATTCATCCACAACATTTGTTGCTATTATTTGGATTCTGACACTGTTTTATTCTATTTATTTGGTGGGAGCTTTTATTCTGTTTTGCGTCCCCATCAGGTGGGAGTGTTGGTTTATGTTTGCGTAGTACATTGTTGTGGATGCTTTGGTCATGTAGGCTCCACTTGTATCTACGTGGCTTGTTCTTGCTATACATCCACCGTCAGTGTCCGTGTCCGTGTACGTGTCTATGTTTGAGACTTTCTGAGTCTCCACTCTTTCTCTATAACATCCAACAAATCCCACATAACCTGTTCTTCCAACTGGGCCAAAAGTGTTGAGAGTGTCAGAACCCATCCCAAGCCTTGGTCATCCCAAACTCATTTCATGACTCTCTTTCTGTTCATGTCTGATCCCTGTTCCCCATAGCTTATGACCCTGACCTTGGTCATTTGGTCCTTGATCCCTGACCCTCTCCATATATAAGCCACTAGTTTTTGTATACTAGACCTCAGTTCTGATATCAACTTAGATACCCCAATACATATGTCCTCTTCTCCTAATCTCTATGCTCCATCTGCTAAGGTCACACCCAAACTTTGGATGACCTCAGGCCTCATCCAAAATACTGGGACATGAGCAATAGGGTATTAAATGTGAGGATTACAATCTCAACAACAGCAGAGCACTTGCCATTTGAGCTTCATCAATCGCAATCTGCTGCAAGGCTGGCATTTCCAATGGCCATCAACACAATCAATACTGCATATGGAAGTATCACTCAAAGCTACTCAAAGACACTCAAAGACACGGTAGAGTCTGTTGAAAGTAATGCAGAAGCAGTGTAAAAGCAAAGACAACAAATGGCACACCCCCCTTGCAGCAAAGCCGAGCACAGTGAAGAGAGACCAAGCGCAGCGAGGCCCCCTGTGGCGAACCCACCTTGCCGTCGCGGCGGCATAAAGCCTCCGGCTAGCATATAAAATATAAATAAAATAATACTGATGCAGTTCTAAGAGCTTTCTCGTTACCCTGCACGCTCGTCTGTACAACCCCCTTGACCAATTGCAACTATTCCGTTCTCCAACATTTTAACAGGATTTATTGCCAAGCAGAAAAGGCTCTGGATAAAAATTTCAGCAAGCCTACAAAACGTGTAAAACAAAGCTTAAGGCACGCGTTGAATATCACTGAAGTTCAGCGTGCTAAACTTTTTTCTTTGACGCTTCTCCCCAGTCATCTAGAATGGCCCAAGCCGCCGATTTTGCATTAAACTTGCCAGCACTTGGAAAAAAAATACATGAGATATTACAGTAAAGTGGATCAGCCAAATCCTGCCCATTCGATAGAAAAATATGCTACTTCTTGTCTAGCATCATCCCAGCTACAAAGGAGATGGGCCTTCTTAGTGGCTGTCCCCAACCGCCCATGTGCTACTATCTCCATAGGGCGAATGGGAGATGCGGAGGATGGTAAGACGGATGCTACAAAATGGGAGTGATAGCGCAGTGGGTCGCCTGAAACATCCTTGAGGGTCCAAGAGTTCAAATGGAGAAGCAAAGAAAACCAACCTGGATAAACAAGAAAATCTCCTCCAAACTTGAGTCCGCTGCCTAAAAAATGACCTTTCTCCCAGAGGTCTTGGAAGACGCGACAAGAAGCGGTCTCCTGAGGGGTCCGTGGATACGTCCATAGTCCAGCACGTGAAGCGGAGACAAGGTCTTCGTACCTTGATGGTTGGTACCAGGGATGGGGTGATGATGTAGAAGGAATATGGATAAAATAGCTAGGTTGCACATGTGTCTCACTTTGAACATCACGGGCGACGATTTGGGGAAATTCTTCGCTATCAAGAGTCGATCCAGAACTTAGTTCTCGCGTTCTACGCTCTTCTCTCTCCTTTCGTTTTTGAACGGCCTCTTTGCTCATCCGACCCTTGCCTTTGCCCTCTGTGGTGTCTAACAGCTCCCTGGCCTTCTCCCGGTCATGCCAAAGAACTATTTGTTGTGAGATTTCCTGTCTTCTTGACACATCCCATGCTGCCAGTTCTGTTGGCGAGGGCTTTCGAATGGCTGTTGTGTCATCCACGAGTACAGCCGCACCTATAACTGGTTCTCAGTCCTGCAATGATATCATTCGATCAAAAAACAGACTTGCCGTTTGTGATAAGTAGCACAACTTCTTCAGGCATTAAAAGTAATGGTAACCCCAAAAAGAAGTTTTGTTGCGTTAAATGAGGCAGTGTACCAGAGAGAGTTCCACAAATTCTGTACTTCGAACGTAACTCAGCGACGTCTGGAGGATATATGAGCCTACATAAGCTGCCCACAAGTATATATCACAAGTATATAATACCTTGCACTGTCCACACATAAGCCTTATTGTTCGAAATATAGAGTGGAATTTTTGCCATGGCGTTTCACCATCAGTATTTAAGAGTTAAAACTCCGCTTTTCTCCGGCAGAAAACTGTAAAGGGTCCATCGTAATATTGGCTGGTTATATCGAATCTTGTGGTTAATTCCACTGGCGGCTACTTCGCTTTATTTTAATGCGTATTAGAGATAAAAAATCCTGTGACAGGGAAGCTGGGCAGGGATCGTCGCGAAACGTAGTTACACACTTCAACGTGGCTCACGTTCAACAATTTCTGGAGTGTTTTACAGCGGGTCAGCTCCAAAGCTTTATGTATATATATACTGTGAGACTGATCCTTCAGTATTATAGTATGCGTACTGCTCTTGTGAGTTCAACTTATTCTGAGAACTGCAAAAAATTATTATTTTATGATCCCCACCTAACTTTCATTTCATCAATTTTGAACTATATCTATTATTCCAAAAAAAAAACCAAGATATAACTCATTACACAATCCAAGCTGCATTTCCCAACTCGGAGTAGAGCGGTTAGATCATCACCGTTAGTCTACTTTTCTGGTTGCTTTGCGCATTTGGTGAAAGTTACCCTCTTCCGCATTAGCAGCAACATCAGGATCACCAGATAACTGTCGTTTCTCCGTACTCCCCCTCAAATTCTTCCGAATCTGTGAGCGTGATGGTGACCTAACACTCAACAGACGCACGACGAAGTTATCTATAGCAATGACCAAATCAAAGACCGGGATACGAATGGGAATGAAAGGTGATGGATATAAAATTGAGCGCTCGTTCTGAACCTGTTCTTCTGCTTCTCCGGATGGCCAAACAGGTGAGTAAGGGTGCCTGGGCATTGGATGGGCATTGGTGGCTTGGATGATATACTTGATACCATTTAATCCTTTGAGTCAACTAACATATGATGAAAAGTTTGTGACGTACGTAGGGGAGCAAGAGGGCAAATAGTGCAGCCCCTGCCAAGCCTGGAAAAAATGCACATAACATCGCAGAAGGCAGACCTACTTCGTGGTTGGGGGAAGCTACAAGTAGCCAACGCAGGGGTGCTTACCGAACGAAAAGTGGTATGCCCAGCGCTCCTCGAGAAATCGAACCCTCTGGGCAAGAGACATACCTTGAGCTATCCATGTGAACCTAGAAAAGATGTCAAAAGTGGGGACACTTGGGGAGACATGACGTACTCAAAGCAATAATATCTGTCAATAATCCGGATAAATAACTGATGGTAACGGAATTATTCAATAATGATACATACGCGTTCACCCAACATAGAAACGCAAATCCTACAAATGATCCGATGACGGGGACATACGATAAAGCATTTGTGAGAATGATGGACGTTATAATCATCACCACACGGTAAGTTGAGCTCGCAAGAGCAGTAAGCATGCTGTAAATAATAAAGGATCAGTCTCACAGTATAGACATACGTAAAGCTTTGGAGCTGACCCGCTGTAAGACACTGCAGGAATTGTTGAACGTGATCCACGTTGAAGTGTGTAACTACGTTTCGCGACGATCCCTGCCCAGCTTCCCTGTCGGAGGGTCAGTTTTACATACCCTCCTGTATGTATGATTCTCTAATACGCGCGTTAAGATAAAGCGAAGTAGCCGCCAGTGGAATCAACCACAAGATTCGATATAACCAGCCAATATTACGATGGATCCGGCCACGTGTTGCGAGCGGCAGCAGTAAAAAATCGAACGTATAGATACTGACGAGCGACAAGCCGTTTAGGATGAACGACTTCAAAACTGCGTAAAAAAATTGATTGATGTCATGCTTCTAAGGGGTCTCTGTTCTAAGCAGGGACAAACCATGAGATCGTATCTCTGAATCTCTGTTATTTGTTCATTCCAGATTAGCAGTTGGCATTGATACATTAGAAACACTTACGAGTACACTGTCTTCACGGTAATATCCCAACGCGAAGCATCCACGAAGCCCCGTGCTAAAAAACCGAGATGGATCTTTAAGGTTTCTGGCAGAGAAAGAAAAGAAGGATAAGAAGATCTAGATAAACGTGGCTGCCCATGACTCCGACGCGATGCCGCCTTAGATTGAGGGTACTGAGCCATGATCAGCTTGCTCTAACTGACGTAATCAGCCTGGACTAGGCACCTGCCATGGTTTTGGATTTTTCCTAACATTTGATGAGCCTTTCGAGACCTCGAGGTTCAATATTATGATATATGTACATGCGCTCTTCCATTGCCTACAGGACGGGGTCGCCTTAGATGTCAGATTCAGAGTGTGTCTTAGAGTCTCAGCTCCTGTCTGTAACGAGACCTACCAACTGTTTTTTTCGTACAATTTTTTATTCTATATGGTACATGGCCACGCTTTAACGCATATCCTCAATACAACATCATGAATATATCCACCCCTTCTCCTACATAATACCTAGCTCTCCTAACAGTTGCCGGCACTGCTCAGCACTCATGGGCTCGTTGGATTGGCCAGGATCTAATTGACCAGACTGAAACAGAGATTCCTCAAATTGGCCCAATACATGTAAAGTTGGGGGAACCTGATCTCCCATCGACGACGACGGGAGGGTGGCCGTCATATTTGCAAGATCCCAAACAATTTGTCCCGTGGCGTCCTTTGATGCAGTATTCCCTGTGACACCCTCACTGTCTGATTGTGAAGGCGTCTCCGAAAAAGGTCCGCAGGGAGATGGCGAAGAAGCAGGCGCCGGGCTCGAGAAGAGGCTCTGATAACCTTCCGAAGCAGCAGATCCTGGCGTGTCCTATTAGAAGGGAAGGGGGGCAAGTGAAGTATCCGGGGTTGATGATATGTTTGCTACTTGCCAAGAATGTGTATTTGTCACTAGGACTGTGATCATCTATGACCCCACAAGTCTGACAGAGCTCCAGCAGCGTCCGTAATGCAAACTGACAACCTGGAGCTAGAACAGTCTTGTTCTGTGTGAGTTGGGTTTCTAGAGCCTTCATAGATCCATGTGCAAAATCGACAACTCCGCGGGGCGGATGCGAATTTCCATGATTTCCGGCGACGACCCGTGCCGACTAAATTGTTTGAAACATGAGGACAACAACGCCCTTGGATTAAGGAGCATATACCTCTAGAGTTAAGGACTAATCCATGGAGATCAGCTGCTGTCGTTGTAAAACAAACAATAAAGCCATCACTAACTTCTGAATTCGCATCTCTGTCATGTAATGAGCTGAGAACATCACTTGACATTGGATCTGATAAACCGGAGGAGGGTGATATTTCAGATGGTTGGGATTCTTGGCCTGGTGAAGGGGGGGCACCAAACGTGTCATCAGAAAATGACGACCCGGCCGAATGATTCAATGACAACAAAATCCCCTCTAGATATCGAATACGTCGCACAAGACGAGCGTTCTCCTGCAAAAGGTTTTCGTCTGATCTACTTGGGCTTAAGATGTAGTTGCATGCGTCACAAACTTATCCTCACATTGAACGCTTGGTTGTCTTGATTCCTGCGACGAGGTGAAGTGTAAACATTCTAGTTAAGTCGATAGAAATATTTATCCTTTACCGTCAGGACAGATATCACTGATAGGGAAAGGAATAATCAGTTCGCGAAGCAACCCAGCATGGAGGAACTGAACGAACGTGCATCCACGGCGGGTACAAGCTTCACATGGAAATACGCGCGAACACCGAATCTTCGACCTCCTACACTCGCGACATGCCACTAACCGCGAACGGTCAGGATATCGCGACGAATTGTCTGGTGATGATGGTGAATCCATGAAGTCAGTCTCCCCGCCTATAATTGCGGGAGATGGAGAAGTAGTGGGAGGCTGTAGCAAAGTGATTGCTTAAACCAGGATTCTTATATGGAGCAGAGAGCAGATCAATAAAGACCAACACGGAAAGATTGCAGAAGTGAACATTGTCATTGTCGACGCACCTGATCACAGCCTCAGATCAAATATGGGCGGCCAAGAAAGGAGTTGTGGTTTGATGCACAGGGCAGAATGTGGGATTTAAACCGCGGGAAATATGTATTTTTAGAAATCCGACACTCTGCTCCGTGATGCGAAGCCAAAAGCCTCACAGGGCACGAGCGTCGGGGAATTCCTAACTCTAATTGGATCACAGGCGCTTAACATATCCTTGATCGGATTTCCTTCGGAGCACAGAGGTTACACATGGATTCTGAGGTGAACCGCTCGTAGAGGTTAGCAACCCTCCACATTCCAGTTTCCTAGTTATGTGGGGCTTATAGATATTTCGACGCATCAAGGATGTTTTGGAGTCTGTCAACTTTTGCTGAAGAGATCATAAGTTTCAGACAAATTGCCGTAGAATCCCAACTTCCGCGTACTCCTGGAAATCGCTTCGCTAGCGGTGAATTATGATCCGCATAACAGTTTCCAGGCGCCGATGAAAGAAATTTCCGGGATTGGAAAAGATTTTCTTCCAACATGTGCAGGGATCGAGACTGACAGCTTCTGGGAGTGCCGTTATCAGTGAGAAAGTCGAGGAAGCAGTCTACATAAGGAATATGAAGCCCATCGGAAAATAAAATCTGGAGGCAGCACAGGATTCGAGGGGGAGAAAACAGAACACCGGACCG
Source organism: Ramaria sp. MG151 (assembly GCA_003314545.1). NCBI lineage: Eukaryota > Fungi > Basidiomycota > Agaricomycetes > Gomphales > Gomphaceae > Ramaria > Ramaria sp. MG151. The sequence continues at coordinate 28,323 of QMFG01000080.1, read as the reverse complement.
GAGGAACGAGAGGTAACTATAGTGAAGGATTGCCCAGAGGTTGGAGACATGATGACACCATCCCGGGTTATAAAGCGCCGAGTAATTTTCTGAGTAAGCTTTCGAACGCTTGTCGCACTCCAGAGTTAAAAGCTGAACTGGTTGATGTTCCTATCCCCTCCCCAGCGTGGCTGGACTGAGATGAGGCGGGATAAGACGTTGCGTCAAGGACAAGGCGACAAATTCCAACTCCGCCTTGCGGAATCAAACCGTAGGGCTACCTTAGTGCTACCTTAGCTTACTTACGCCACCTTTCCATTGCACGCATTTCTCTAACTTCTCACCACCCCGGCCGACATGACGCAAAGTGGTCTTGGCCTCGAAATTGTATCTGTTATCAACAAGCTTCAGGATGTCTTTTCTGCAGTTGGCTCTTCTGCCGCTTCGATTGATCTTCCCCAAATTTGTGTATTAGGGAGTCAAAGTAGCGGAAAGAGTAGTGTGCTGGAGGTATGTATATTGCGCTATTGCCACTTTCTGTCCACCGATTCCCTACAGAATATTGTAGGCCGAGACTTCCTGCCCCGCGGGTCCGGTATTGTCACTCGAAGGCCGCTGGTAAGCTCAAAATTGTTAAGAGTACGACTGACACGATAACTGATATCGAGATTGTCAGGTTTTGCAATTGATAAATCGACCTATTCCTGTTCGACCTGCGGCAAATGGCATAGTTGGTACGTATATAATAAGTTATGAACCCTTTTGATATTGACCCTGGTTTTAAAGCTGACAGTCAAAAGCCGAACGGTAACGATTCTCAAATAAATGAGAATGAATGGGGAGAGTTTCTCCATCTTCCCAATGAGAAATTCTATGATTTTAGCAAGATACGTGCAGAAATAGTACGGGATACCGAGGCAAAAACGGGAAAAAATGCGGGTGAGACATTGGAGCCGTAACTCATCCTTTGACTCATCATAGTTTGTGCACTACATCAGGCATTTCACCACAGCCTATCAATCTCCGTATATTTTCCCCCCATGTTGTTACTCTTACACTCGTCGATCTTCCAGGCTTAACCAAAGTTCCTGTCGGGGATCAACCGAAGGATATTGAAAAGCAAATTCGTGACATGCTTCTCAAATACATCTCCAGGCCTTCATGTGTCATCTTAGCCGTTACAGCAGCCAACGTAGATTTAGCCAATTCGGATGGTCTAAAGATGGCAAGAGAGGTTGACCCGGAGGGTACCCGTACAATTGGAGTATTGACCAAAGTTGACCTTATGTGCGTTCAAGCACCTCCAAGCGTTTTTTCATTTGCTAATAGCTGCTGTTACGATAGGGACCAGGGGACAGACGTTGTTGATATCCTTGCTGGACGAATCATCCCCCTAAGGCTGGGTTATGTTCCAGTAGTCAATCGTGGTCAGCGGGACATTGAGCAGTCCAAAACCATTAATGCTGCATTAGAGAATGAGCGATTGTTCTTTGAGAATCACCCATCGTACAAGAGTAAAAGCCAGTACTGCGGTACTCCATTCCTTGCTCGTAAACTGAACACAGTAAGTGAGCCTCCACGACCACCTTTGTTTATTTCATGAACATCTTTATGTTTAGATCCTAATGCACCATATTCGCGCAACTCTACCCGACATAAAAGCTCGCATAACGCAACAACAACAGAAATACAACGCTGAATTGCAAAGCCTTGGCGGTGCCATGGGCGACAATTCTGGGAATGTTGTCCTTTCTGTTATCACCGAGTTTACTTCTGAATTCCGTACCGTCATTGACGGAAATACAAACGACCTATCTCTGAACGAACTTTCGGGTGGTGCTAGAATCAGCTTCGTGTTCCACGAATTGTTCAACAATGGTGTCAAAGCAATAGATCCCTTTGATCAGGTCAAAGATGGAGACATTCGCACCATCTTATATAACTCTTCGGTAGGTTGAACATGCATTTGGATATTTCGTGAGGGCATAAATGTTTATTTACCATTTCAGGGTTCGACGCCCGCTCTTTTCGTCGGCACAGCTGCATTTGAAGTCATTGTTAAGCAACAAATTAAGCGATTAGAAGAACCTGGCCTGAAATGTTGTCAATTGGTTTACGATGAACTTATCCGCATACTAGGGCAACTGCTTGCAAAGATTGTACGTATCTTTGTTCGTTATCCAGATACCATATCTCAGGCTCGATTTTGCTTTATAGCAAGTATTCAGGCGATACCCCGCTTTACGAGAACGATTTAACGCTGTTGTGGTCGCATTCTTCAAGAAAGCCATGACCCCTACGACTAAGCTTGTATCGGATTTGGTCGCGTAGGTCAATTAACTTAGACTATATTCACCTGGATCTCATGAAACTTACGTTTCAAAGTATGCAAGCCTGTTATGTTAATACTACACATCCAGATTTCATAAATGGCCATAAGGTGTGTTTTTGTACAGGGTGTTGGATCAGTCGCTCACATCTCTTAGGCGACATCAATTGTCACGGAGCGGCTGAATGTAAATAAGCCAGCGCCAGCCGTTGATAATCCTAAGACCGGCAAGCTTGCCCCTGGCACCATCAACAATAACAAAGATTTGGATGTCGATCTCAGGAAGGAAGAGCCAAGTTTCTTTGGTTCGTTCTTCTCTGGGACTAAAGGGGCAGCTGCAAAAAAGAAGGGGCAGCCGACTATGGAGTCTGTGAGAAAGCTCATATTTATCCAGATGTTTTTGTGAATAATTTTCCATCAGCCACCAAGCGTCATCAGACCACAAGCCGCATTGAGCGAGCGGGAGACAATGGAAACAGAAGTCATCAGTAAGTCCGCATGTTTTTTACTGGCTTCCTTTCCTCTGACCCCACCCAGAGCTACTCATTCACTCGTATTTCAACATTGTGAAACGCGAGATGATCGATATGGTTCCTAAAGCTATCTCGTTGACGCTCGTCAATCACTCAAAAGAAAGCTTGCAACGAGAGCTTTTAGAGGAGCTTTATAAGCCGGAGGTCCTAGATGAGTTGTTGAAAGAATCGGAGTTTGTTGTCAACCGGAGAAAGGAAGTCGTCTCGATGGTGCAGGCGCTTAATAAAGCGGAAGAGTAAGTCATTTGGCTTATGCATCATATGGTGATATTGATTTTCCATCTCAGGATCGTAGCTGGCGTGTAGATGGTGTTCCACAAGGGTTGATTAATATGTTTACTATGCGCTTATGGATATAATACCTTTTTACTGTTCACAATGCTTATATATTTTGAGCTTTGGCTACCTTATGATGCCACAAATTCATCGAACCCTGGCCAGTATCTGCTGATATCCTTCCCACACATTCTGATACGTAGCCTCTAACTTTTCGATTCGCTCGTCCTTGTCCAGTTGCACCAGCGCATCCTGTTGTGTGGTGTAAGCGAGATTAAGAATCATTAAAAAACAACCCCTGATGCCTACATAGTTAAACCTATATAGTCGCTCTTTGACCTGCGAATGGTCATCAGGGGAAGGCACTGATTGCCGAAGTATTTGTTATTCACCTGAAGACGGAAGGCTCGCATGGCCCTAATATCATGAGGCTGAAGGGAACGCAAGATAAGCATCTCGACCAGTCGCTGGAACTGCCGCTGCATCCCACGTGCGATGTCGTTATCCAATGGACCAGATAGAACGTTGATCATGCAGGGGGGCTTACCTTGGCGATCTTCAGGTTCACCCTCCATTTCTCTACCCATGCTTTGTCTGCGGGCGGTCCCAGCTTTCCGCGGGAATTCGGAAGTGAGGAAGAAAAGGTCCTCGAACCCTCGCGTGTGAAAGCCTCGTCGGCAAGAAGCATCTGCAGATCGTTTTTGTCGCGGAGATCTTCGAAGGCTTCCGCAGGATCTTCGATTGTGAGCTCCAGAACGTCGTCGCGGGTCAAAAGATATCGGTACAGTGCATTGTAAAGCTCAGCTTCAGGATTGGGTATCAAATATAGAGCCAGGGAGAAAAGCAGGGCCACTCACAGCCATGTCCATGTCGTTGATACGGGGTAAGAATAACAAATTGGCTATGGGTTGAATGATACATTAGCAATCAAAATACGCAGGGCAGGAATTAGACACCTCAATCGCAGCCGGATTTTGTCTGGCCAGCACCAGAATGGATACAGGGAAGAATATCCCACGAAATGGTATACGACCTTACGACCCGCACCTTTTCGTCGCCGCTTTTCATATCTGTCCACAATTTAGTCAACTAGGGCAACACGAGAGGCAGGCGGCGAGACACCGTCGGGACGTACAGGACTACAAACTCCCACCGGTCATCATCCTCCTGGATATACGACCCCGCTTCGATATATAATAGTATGAAAAGTTGCATTCGCCGATGATAGTCCTTGAACCCTGGTGTCGCCATCGTGGCCTGTCATGGCATCATATGTCAACGCATGAGCCAGTAACTCCTCAATTACACGGCAACGAAAAGCATCATATCGCACACCAAGAAGCGAAGACTCACATGATACACCTCAAACACGAGCGCATCGTCCGCCTCCTCGTCAATGGGTGCGTCTACAGGGGTTTTACCCTTTCCCTTTTCTTTACCCGGCGCGCGGCGCGTATAAGACGCGATTTTCGTTCCAGGCGGGCGGAAGGTAGTTGCGTCGCTTTCGACCTTTTTCATAAACTCGCTTTCAGATTTGAAGTAATCTAGGTAGGGCGAGGGAGGGTGAGAGGAATGTAAGGGGGGAGGAGTATGATTGCTAGACCTGAGGGAATAAATTTATACAACGTGCCCTCGATGTCGTCAGCTGTTTTGGGCAGTACAGCGGAATGCTTCACGGAGAGAAACTGTGCTAGCGACCCCGATGCAAATTTGAGCTAAGGAAAGCAAAAGCGCCATGCATAAGCATTCATTATCGGGGGTTGAGGAGGGGGAGATGCACGTCGATCCGTAAATCCCGATAGCCATATATCTTCTCGTCTTCCCCAAATATCTACACGATGACATGAAATTGTGTGGTAGAGCACGGGAGTGATGTTGCATACAGGATATGTAAATGTGGGATGAAAACCCTCGTAGGACTCCTCGTCGCCCAGGACGTCCTTATCTTCCTTTGCACGCACTACGCAGTGTTAATGAGTAAGTACGAGTGCCCGTGTGTGCGAGTGGCACACACTACACGTACCCAGCGACAAATGTAGTGCACTATTGGAGTTAGCAGTCCACACCGGGGAATCTGCACTGGCCATTATTACTTGAACCCTGAGCCAGCGCCTTAATGTTCGTATGGAATGCTAGATACAAAAGCTTCCGTGGGACCCTATACATCGTTTCGCACCGCCTAAGCAAGCAACTTGACGCGCGCAAAAGACACAGTTTAACATTTTACACAACAACAGACTTAAGGCATGCTTTTCACTATACACGAATATCACCGCAGGGTTACGAGTTCTGCCGCACAAGGATATCATCAGCAGACGACGTGGAGAGTGCATAAGGAGCTGTAATATACCTTCTGCAGACCTGCAATGGGAAAGGTCAGGATATGAGCAAAAGAGATGGACGATAAAGAGACGCACGTTGGATGGATAGCGACGGTATCGTCAAAGTCCTGCTTGGTGGCTGCATAACAACATTAAACCCAGTAACACTACAAGAAGGCATTACTCACCGCCCATCTTGACAGCCACCGCAAACCCTTGTGTGACCTCATCGCTTCCCTGTCCAATGATATGCATCCCTACGACTTTCTCATCCTCCCCTACAACGATCAGTTTGTACACACTCGGCTCCTTGTGCGCCTCAGGGAGCATCGAGAAATAAAGTGCGCGAAATGTCGATTTGTCTGCATGAACTATAAGTCGGGGTAGGGCAAGGACTTTGGTGTGTTATGGTACATACAGATCTTCACGCCATCGCCATACTTCTTGCGCGCCTCAGGCTCTGTCAGACCCACCGTTCCAATGGGCGGATGTCTACCATATTTTGTTAATAAAATGACGGCGAGTCTGAAGAGTGTGCGCGCACGAGAACACCACGGTCGGGATATTCTTATAGTCGAGCTTGTCCTGCCTATATTTAGGTGGGCCAAATAGGCGGTTCGCAAGTCGTCTGCCCGCTGCTATCGCAACGGGAGTGAGTAGTGCGTGTCCGGCAACATCACCAATGGCAGTGACACCCGCCACGTTTGTGTTCTGGTATTCATCGACAATTATGTCGCCTTTGGCATCGATCTTGACGCCCGCACTCGCAAGCCCCAGATCCGAGGTATTCGAGTGTCTTCCGATAGCCCAGAGAAGCGTGTCCACCTCTATCTTCTCTCCAGAGTCCGTGTGTACAGTGAGCGGCCCCCCCTTCTGTCCCTCCACTCGCACGACATTCGTCTTTTTGTGGATATTCACCCCAGTGTGCTCCATCCAGTTTGTCAGCGTATCCTGCAAGATCGGGTCGAACGATCGCAGGACTCGTTCCTTCCTGATGAGGAGGTGTGTCTCCGAGCCAAGTGTGTGAAAAATCCCTGCGAGCTCGACGGCAATATAGCCCGCACCAACGACGGCGACGCGTTTCGGCTGGGTTTGAAGGTCGAAGAAGCCGTCAGAGTCGATACCGAGGTCCGCGCCAGGGACATCATCATTGGATGGGAGTGTTGGAGCGCCTCCAACGGCGACACATATCTGTTCCGCCTCGAGAGTGTACTTTGTACCGTCTGGACGAGAAACCTCGATCGTGTGAGGGTCCCTGAAGCGTGCCCAACCCTCGTGGTGCTCGACCTTGTCCTTGACGAGGTTGGCATCATAGATACCGTTCAGTCTCCTGATATAAGTGTCGCGCTGCGCTTTGAAGCTTCCCCAGTCGAATTTGAGGTTCGGCTGGGATGAAAAGGCGAAGGAAGGACTCGCTTTGATCTTATCTGCGACATCTGCAGCGTGCCACATTATCTGTTACAGAATATGTGAGACAGGGACAAACTTTTGGAGAGGAGTCACCTTTTTGGGAACACAACCTTTAGAGAAGCACGTTCGTTTGTTATTGAGGAGGAAGTAACAGCAACTCGTGTGTTCTCACCAACGTTGACACAAGTGCCACCCAACCTATCGGTAGCCTCGATCAAGGCAACCTTCTTACCATACGAAGCAGCACGTCTCTACAGCCCCGGAATGAGCTGAAGAGACAATGGATTTTCTCTGAATTTCCTCACCGAGGCACCCATCCCGCCGCTACCACCACCTATAACGATGAAATCATAGGGTCCTGGACTGGGCTTACCAACTGGAGGCATAGTCGCAAATGCACGAGTGATCTACATCGCACCGAACGCCACTCAGCACCTCGAACAAGCGAAGCCTCCACCTACTGACCTGGGTGAGTCGTGTGGGTGCGTGTCTGAGAGTAGCCAGAGCTAGGAAGAAAAACTTTGTTATGTCACGCGAAAGGACAGCAGGAACTAGTAATAAGCGCCTGACTTTGTAAGGTTTGTCAGTCTCTGACAAAGGTTTTGCCCTCTGATATCGTTGGGGCGGTGAAGAGTCGCTTTTGAATCTCTGGAGATGTAGTGCAGATTCTGAGACCGAATACGAGCGGCAGAAAGAATATCTCAGTAGAAACGCAGGTCACGTGGATGTCACATGATCTCTCACGTAGTTTACGGTGCTCAGGCTACTTATCAGCGTCTTTGCTGCACAGGTGGTTGTGATCAACGAAAGATGAGTCCTCTGGATGCACATTTCAATTACATTATATAAGGCGGCAATTATATCATCCTTGATCTTTCAATCTAGATGCCCAAGATTGGAAGATAGAGAGTTCAACAGTCAAGGATTGCGGTTCGCGTGGCCTATGGCCTGAAACAAAGGTTCATGATATGGGGTTCACCGACACCCGAGTTTGAATTCCAAACTGATATTGCCTGGCAGCATCACTACAGGTTCGTTGCTGGGAGCATCACGTGAGTTGACGCTTGGCAGGTACGGGTACCGCCATAAGCTCCCCTTGGGCAACGACTGTAGTCTTCGGGTGACTCAGATATGCGTTCCTCAAGACATCCGCATTAAATCTTTATACTGCACTATTTTGTCTAGATCCAGCTCTCGCCTCATACAGGAGGTGTTTTACCGCATTATTGCTTATGTGTTCTAAAACAAATACAGCCATACAAATACTTGTTGGAAACCATATTCATCTTCTCCCTCTATCCTTTGCTATATATCTAAGTGTATCTCGCTAAACCCATCCATTGACTCGACTCCATTCATCGCGTCTGTCACCATTGTCTTGGCACTTGGCGCGACTTGATATTGAAACTCCGTGACTCACATTCTCTACCTTTCCTCTGCTGTCCATGACGGCTCTTGTGTCCTCACACTCCACGTTGTTCCTCAACCCAGCTAACACCTCCTCTCATACCGCTGGTATCCTTCTCAATCCACGGACTCATTCGTCTCCCAGCCACCCTCGAGAGCCACGTCAACCATCCTCATTCACATCTTCCTCTTCCTCGACCTCACAGACCTCCCATTCTCAGTCGCCGTCTTCAAACGAAGGCGAGGCGCTGTCCCGCAAGATTCGTTTCGCACCGCTCCCCGCCCCCCGACGTGACGAACTCCCCACTGTATTCTACGAGTCCGACTCAGACTCTCAGCTACCTCACTCGCGCAACGGGTCCACCACTTTCCACTCCGAATGCCAACAGCCTCCCTCGCCCCGCGCCTCTTCCGTCTCCACCCTGCAACAAGATGATACACCCTCTAAATCCAAGTCCAGAACTTGGGGCAAAAAGCTCCTTCGCCCCCTTCTTCATCCCCTTCTCCCCTCTGCTACCACCAATGGCGAGGAATCCTACTCTGCCCTCTTCCGTATATCCTCTCGTGATTCTCCCAAGGCCAACGCGGATCTCTCCAGCGATGCGAACGGCATGCCTCTCCTCGCTCGCCGGATGAGCACTGGCAGTCGTGCCGTATCTTCTACAAAGGAGACGGAGCGCTCCCGTGTATATCAAGATGGCGTTCCTCTTATGCCAGTCATGTCCGATGGTTTCGCCAGCAAGGGTCGCAAGGACGGTCAGCGTATGCTCAATGGTCGAGTTTACGGGCGTCGTTTGTCCGCGTCTCAGAACGGCAAGTCGGCCTTGTATGAACCCGAATTTGTCGAGTGGGGGTATGGTGGCATGGGTAGCGTCGTTAACCAAGTCAAGTCCAGGTCTGGTCCAGATTGGGCTAAATTACAGAGTAAAGGAAAAGTGCTTGGAGGGAGTTCCGACGTTGATGAAGAAGACGATGGCAGTGGCATGGGCTGGGTGAGGCGAAGACGAGCACAGCGCGAACGGGAACAGAAGGAAAGGGAGGATTGCGAAAAGGCAAGCTCAGACCATGGTGTACCGGGTATCGTCGTTCATGCGCCACAATTGAAGGAGAGTAAGGATTCTTCCCGCCCTCCATTCCGTAGAGGAGATTCGGATCGGTCCACGGACAGCTCGGAACACCATATATATCGAGCTGTCAACATTCCCGCCGTCCATCATCATCATGTTCGTCATCATGCACATCACAAAGCCGGGGATGGCAGTGGGTCTGCCACCCCCACTTCTGTTCCCCCCCTCTCTCGTGCAAACTCGTCGAGTTCGGTTCCTCTCACCAGGACGGCTTCATCTGGCTCCCACGGTGAAATGCTACCCGTCATGCCAGAACGGAGGGAAGATGCAGAAATATCAAGTGGAAGCTCCGAAACTGGGAGTACAAGCGTTGACGAGGATGGTGAAGACGAAGACGAAAACGATACCGAACGTGAGTCGGATGATGATGATGACGAGTATGATGTACGTTGTGCTTCCTTTACTGTCGGTTCGACGACTGAGACTTGGTTTGTGTAGGCAGAGGGCCGCATTACCAGCAAGGGTGCTGGTGTTGAGAAGATCAGTCGTCACAAAGAATAACAAGACGCGAACTGGGGTCCCTCGGATTAGATTGTTTGGCGACTCTCTCAACGCTCGCGCTGTATTTCCTCGCATTTTACATTCTCGAGTAGTTCTGCGTATCATACATCCTCTGCACGTTTATATTGTGTATCGCCCCCGCTCTATATGTCCAGCATCATCTGTAGCCTCATGCACATCAACCTGGGTTCTCCCTCAGATGTGCATTATCCTCCCTCATATCTTTACATTATTTTGCAATTACCAAGCTCTGTTTTCCTTCCCGGGTTCAGCAATCAAATTATTTTCGTTTCTTGAATTCAAACTCCGTGAACTCCGTCGCCACCAAACATAATGTCGACACTTACTAGCATGCCTGTTCCAGCTCACCAAGCTTCGCCGTACAAAAGAAAGAGGTCCGTCTTCTAATATATTTGAACCACACACAGTATCTAAGCCCTTGTCGCAGGTCGCCCTCCCAATCACGCTCCCGCTCTCCACGCCGTCCAACCTCCCCACCCACAAACCGCCGTCGTTCCGCCTCTCCAGCTCACAAAGTACACATTCAACTCCCCAAAATCGACGATGTCGACCCCGTGCGGCGACAGGAACGTGAGCGCCAGCTCGCACTTCGCCTCGCTACGCAGGAGCTCGAAGGACCTTCTGTTTCCAGTTCTGCTCCCGCATTCGACGCGCACGCTGAGTTCGCGAAACTCTCTGCAGGGAGCAAGTCCGGAGGGGTATACATGCCTCCCGCGCGGCTGCGTGCGCTGCAGGCTGCGGCAGCGGGCCAAGACAAGGCCTCACCAGAGTATCAGCGGCTCTCGTGGGACGCGCTACGCAAGTCGATCACGGGTATCGTGAATAGGGTTAACATTGGGAATATCAAACATGTTGTACCTGAACTGTTTGCGGAGAATTTGATTAGAGGAAGGGGCCTGTTTGCCAGGAGTGTGATGAAGGCACAAGCGGCGTCCTTGCCGTACACGCCGGTATTTGCTGCGCTCGTAGCTATTATCAATACCAAGCTGCCGCAGGTGGGGGAGTTGGTGCTGCATAGGCTCATCAGTCTGTTCCGCAGGTCGTTCAAGCGGAATGATAAAGTATGTTTGCATAGTGTGTGGAGAGTGGCTTGGGGTTGATAATAATAATTTTGCCCAGATCCTCTGCCATTCTACGACTACATTCATTGCGCATCTCGTTAATCAGTCTCTCGCACACGAGATCATCGCGCTTCAAATCCTCGTTCTCCTCCTTGAGCGTCCTACTGATGATTCCGTCGAGATTGCTGTCGGTTTCATGCGCGAGGTTGGCGCGTTTCTTGCTGACAACAGTCCGAAGGCAAATGCTTCCGTTTATGAGCGTTTCAGGGTTGTCCTTAACGAAGGAACTATCTCTCAACGCGTCCAATTCATGGTCGAGGTTCTCATGCAAGTTCGGAAGGACAAGTATAAGGATAACCCAGTCTTGCCTGATGGATTGGATCTAGTACCGGAGGAAGATCAAATCACGCATCAGGTTGCTCTAGAGGACGATCTACAAGTTCAAGAGGGTCTGAGTGGGTATTCCTCTTCATGTTTTGGTTGGAGTTATTCAGTTTGCGGTTCCAGATATATTTAAGTTCGACCCTGATTATACAAAGAATGAGGAAAAATACCGGGAGATCAAGGCGGAGATCCTTGGTGAAAATGACTCCAGTGAAGGATCTGGGAGTGAGGATTCTGAGGATTCTGAGGAAGAAGCCCGTGAGTTATCTAGTCATCTTTTGCATTCTTATACCCATTCCGATTTTATAGCTGTCGCCGACAAAGAAGGTATCGAGGATGCGACTGGAACTAACCTCGTCAATCTTAGGCGTACCATATACCTGACGATTATGAATTCGGTTAGTCGTTTCCCGTCGTGAATTGCTCCATTCATTTGACTGTCGTTCTTCTAGCTAAACTTTGAAGAAGCTGTGCACAAGCTCATGAAAGTGAACATTGAAGAAGGTCAAGAGGTGCATACAGTCATGTTTCACCATCTGACACTACTGGACTTATATTGTTTTTCTCAAGATAGAAATGTGCAACATGATTATTGAATGTTGTTCACAAGAACGTTCCTATTCCAATTTTTATGGCCTTGTCGGCGAACGGTTCAGCAAGCTGTCAAGGCCCTACACTACCTCGTTTGAAGAAGCTTTCCGGAATTATTACGATACGGTGCATCGCTATGAAACCAACCGTCTGCGCAATATTGCGCGATTCTTCGGCCATCTTCTCGCGACAGATTCCGTCTCGTGGGCCGTTCTAGACGTTGTAAAGATGAACGAGGAAGACACTACGAGTTCGAGTCGTATCTTTGTCAAGATCCTCTGTGGAGAAATGATGGAAGAGATGGGCCTTAGGGGCTTAACTGAGAGGTTCAAGGATCCAGAGATTAAGGACTGTTGCAGGGGGATGTTTCCCATGGATAACCCAAAAAATACCCGGTTCGCAATCAATTACTTCACAAGTATTGGTTTAGGAGCCGTCACTGAAGAAATGAGAGAACACTTAAAAGTATGTGGATCTGTATTTATCAAACTGATTTCTTTCAACAAGATACTCCGCAGAATGCACCGCGCATTATCATGGAGCAACGCCGTGCCCTTCTTGCAGAAGAGGAGTCCTCCAGTTCGGATTCTGAGGATTCGAGTTTATCATCCTCATCCGACACTTCTGGTTCGGACTCTGACTCGGATTCGGACTCTGACACAGCATCGTCTCGTCGTTCCCCTTCGCGACGATCTCTTCCCCACCGCCGTCGATCGTCAACACCACCGCCGAGACAGCGGGACGACAGCCGTGGAAGCTACCACAAACAAGCTAGATCTCCATCCCGCTCCATCTCTCGCACTCCACCTAATTACCGTGAAGCTGCTAGATCCATATCTCCCCGGAACAGGAAACGAGACATGGGTAACAGAGGTGATGAGACGCTACGCAGGGGAGGTGGTCGCGATGATACACCTCCGAGACGCAGTACCCGTGAAGATATTCCCCTGAGACGAGGTGTTCGCAACGAGACCCCCCCGACAAGGAGCGGTCGTGATGGGAGTCCTTCAAGGCGAGGTCGTGGATATGACGATACGCCCCCAAGGTGGGGTGGGCGTGACGAAGCCCCTCCCCGAAGGATTCGTGATGAAACTCCACCACGACGGAGCAGTCATGTTGAAAGGCGTTATCATGGGAGGGAGCGATCGGATTCGCGAGAGAGGTATGATAGAAGACGGTGAAGCTTGATTAAAAATAAATACTACAATATGTAAACTTCGGACTTGCGGGTAATATTGAAAACGAATGCTGTTCACGCAGCAATTGGGCAGTGCTCCAAGCGCCGAAGTTAGCAAGCTGCGGCCAAGACTGGGAAACCCTTGTACATATTGCAACGAGTAATCGCGACGAGTAACACGACGTATCGCAGCATATACACGTGCACGACAATATTCTCTCTCTCTCCACATCTATGCCCGCTCTCGACGACAATCTGTACAATGTGCTTCAACCTAGAGGGGCGGGGGCGCAATTGACTCCTAATGCGACGCAGCGGACAACGTTGATCATAGCTGGGGTATACGTGATAGCAATTGCCATTCTATGGTATGCCCTCCCAACTTACTTATTGCAGTTTAACGAACCCTACTCCAGGCATGTACCATATCTCAGCTGGCTAAGTGCGTTTAGGAGTGCGATTGTTCAACTATTAGTTCTTACCTTTTCATCTCGACAGTTTACCCTTTCAAGTGAGTCTCATGCCCTGAAATTGTCTTGTAGCTTAGACATATACATCTTCCAGGTTGCTCACAGTCGGCTTCCATGAGGTATCTCGAACTTTTTTTTTCTCAGATTCGAATCGTGCATGGTTGATCGGATGCATAGATGAGCCATGCTTTTATGGGGGTCCTCACCTGCGCTCATATCGAGAGCATCGAGCTTGATCGTGAGTGTTTGTGCTTTCGTATGTCCAGTCTATTAACGAGTCTTGCAGCTGACGAAGGCGGCGCAACGCGCATGTCGGGGGGTATTCCTTGGCTGACCTTGCCAGCAGGCTATTTGGGCTCCTCGTTCATAGGAGCTTGTCTCATTACATGTGGGTTTGATACCAATGCCTCGAAAGTTGCATCCTTGGTTCTGGCGGCATTCTTCTTGATCACATTATGGTAAGTTCCAGCCCCCCCCCCTTTTTTTTTTCGTACGAGTGATCCTGACGCTTGGTCAATGAGGTGGGCGAGAAGGAACCTGCTGTGCGTCTCCTCATGGACTGGGGGGGGGGGGGATGCTTTATTGACTTTGACGATGTAGAACGTGGTTGCTTATTTTAGGCATGACGGCCCTAATTGTCTTGTTCTGGTTCGTCGCTGGTGGCGTGGCATTACGATATTTGGTGAGTCTAACGAACTAAATGCATCTGCCATCCGTCTTTATTTTTTTTATTTCAATACGTAGGTACTTTTCATTGGCGTTATGTCTTGTCTATACGTGCTATGGGATGTCATAGGTAAGTTTAATAGTTGTGTTTCCTGTCATTACAGACGGGAGCGCTTGTCTGCCACAGACGATACCATCGCTCGTAAAGTCAACTCATCCGATGCATCAGCCTTTGCACATATTTGCGGTTGTTTCCCGTCGCAAGGTTCGCCATCTCTGATTGTTCATGAAAGTTTCTCTTTTAATTCGCACATATTATAAGTATGGGGAGTGATTTGGCTCATCATTGCCTTTATCTTTTTTGCTCTTGGCATTATTTTGGGCCTTGTGGTCTTCAAAGTAAGCATTGGTGTTAATTGCACGAATGTTCACCATTTACACATTAGCCAGGAATCATCGTCGCAGCAGGCGCAGCAGAGTCACCATTTCTTGCCAGTACCTGGCTCTACGAATGCCGCGTCTTCCCTACAAGTAGCTACAATATTGCTAGTCACTTTGACGAGTAGTGTTATAACCATGCTCGCTTGATCGATTGTATCCCTTTTAGATTTTTTTTCTCTGCCTAGCTAATGTTGTTTTTTTGTTTTTGTTATTGCTTTATTGTCTCTACGACGACCCCGTTGCTTCCGTAGTCTTCTTTCCACAGGTAGGTGCATGGACTCACAACTGTATAATGAGATTTACCTCTTAAGAGAAAGTTAGTGGTAAAAGATGTGCATAAAAATGCCATACACCAAGGCGGATACATTTCGAACTTTTCATTCAGGACTGCGAAGGATTACATGTATAGGTGAAAGAAAATTCTGATTAAACCCCACTTTCCTAGTATGACGCTCTTCTTGCAAAGTCAGAACTAAAGCCCAGCCAGCCTAAGGTCGGAAAATTATAGGCCATACTGGACCATGTATCCGGGGCACTCGAAGAGTCGTCAAACGATGATGTGTCTGTGATATGGTTCTCGTCCCAAGACTCCGGGATCGAAGGATTTGAGTAATCTGACGCGCCATCACTGAACGAGCAGAGACTCGAGGCTAATGAAGACCCAGATGAAGGGGGAGAGTTTGCTGCTGTAAAGGAAGACGAAAAGTCAAGCCTAGGCATCACAAATGCCATCTGGTCCACTGGAGCAGAAGACGCTGTGTGCGTTGGTGAACAGATGGAATCTTGTGTTCCAGAATTTACTTCAGAAACGAGGCGAAGTTCCTGAATAGTACACCAATCCCTCCCAGCATCTCCCAGGATATTTCTAACTTCGTCTTCAGTCCACCCTTCAAATTTAATCCGTAAAATCGTGCATAGTCCAGATGGGTCACCGAACGTTTCGCAAAATACTCTTCTTTCCCATACCCGAGCAGCGTCGAGGCGACGAAACAAGGATGACACACGTATTGCGTGCTTCGAATGAGAAGCGTGCTCTTTGGCGATTTCCGGGAGTGGAAGAAGATCCCGTGGAGAGGGGTAAGGCGACAAAGGTACCCGCGAGGTGGGAGTCGGCGCGAGCGGAATTTGAAGGAAGGTGGTGACAAGCGGCTCGGAGGGGGACATGAAGTAATGTTGTGCTTCTTCGTCCATAGTGGCAGAAATTGGAGCGGAAATGGACTTGGGAAGTGGAGCGAGCTTGTGTGCAACTTTCACCTTTTGATCCATCTTGGGTCTGCGGATCTTCAAATATTTCTTTTCTCTGAGTCTAAGATCCCAATCGACCTCGTAGGATGTTCTACCTGCAACCGGTACATTCTGCGCAATGTGCTGGAAGATCGGTTGACTGGTAGAGAAGTTTCTGCTAGTACCCAGACCAACGTGGGTCACATTCCCTGGTATGCGGGGTGCTCTGGGAAGACATGGTGCTCTCAGGGGTCGGGAGAGTGCAATGCGAACAGGTAATGAAAGAGACTGGCGAATAGATGGTGGTGAATGAGTGAAATGTGGAAATGGGACACTTTGTGCCCGAAATTGTGTGATCAACTGGGTGAGGAGGGTGCGAGTGCGGTGCACTAGATTTGTAGGCGAGGAAGGCGAAATTATTCGCCTAGGTATGTGTATTGACCGCGTCTGCTCAGAGAGTCTGCGAAAGGAGACAGCACCCAGAAGGGACTGACCCGCTCTCTCGAGCGGCATAGTTCTGTGACGACAGGGTGAGTATGCGATGATAAAGAGCCTGCTTCAAACGCGGCATGTAGCGGAGTTTGAACAAAATACAGTAACAAATTCGCTACCAACTTCATACATTTAGCCAAAAAGCATCCTTTCTACCACTTCCTCAAAATACATATCTTCCTCCTCCTCGGTGCTGCATTGGTAATCCACCTCCATCGGCTCCATGATGTCAAGTACCGGCTCGACATGCTCATGAACATTTTCATGTTGCTGAAGTTCCTGTTCTTCATCGTCCTCATCTTGACTATTGCCGTCACCTGTATCTTCTGACAGTCCATTCACCTTCCTGAGCTCCAACACTCCAAGAATCGCAAACTCATCCTCATTTTCGTCGTCCAGTTCCTCGCGAGCAATATTTTCATTCAGCATTTTGACTTGGTTTCGGTCCGTCTTGCAGCCACATAGCTTCTCAACATAAAACTCCGAGTCTGGATCCTCGAGCTGGCCTTTTACTCTTTGGGCCAATAGCGGTTTCAACCGGGACAGCCCACCAGTAGCGGTTCGTAAGGGAGTCCCTATGGTCACTCCGTGAACTATAAACCGAATTGCATCGTTTTGTTGAGAGAGGTTTGCGCCACTCGCGTACTTTCTAAAGCACGGTGGTTTGCTTAGTATACTTGCGAACAAGATGAACCACTTACTCAAATTTGGCTCGCTGGCAACTTCTTCGAGCCAGGGACAACATCAGCTCCGATGTAGGATCACGTGGGAGATTAGCTTGTAAAACTTCCAGTAGTGGTTCCATCACCTTTTCGACAACCGCCCTTGTCCTTTCGTAATCATACCCTGAATCCACCAGGATCGCTCCGCATACACTTTCCATGATATCTGACAGCGCCTTAGGAGGTTCATACTTCCAACCCTCCAACACTATATGTTCATAGGAAAGGTCCTTGTGCTCTGGGACTGCCTTTGACAACGCCTTCCCCAGCTCGGCGTTGTTATATAAGAGATACTTTTCGAGTGACAATCGTTTGACGGCGACAGTTGTTAAGGCGGGGGCGCAGACAGCTCTTGACCTAGCCCACGTGAGTTGTCCAGAAGTAGCGTTCGGGTATTTTCTGTATAGGTATCCCATGACAACAAGGTCCAACAGAGCTATATAGTTGAACTGGTATATATATAAAACTTCTTGAGTAGAATGGTATTTAATCTTGCGCACCGTCTCCTAGAAACTCGAGTCTCTGATAGCATGCATTATCAGATTGAAACGACGGGTGTGTGATGGCTTCCATCAAAAGCTCTCCGGATGTGAATTGGTATCCGAGTGACTGCTGTAAGGCACTGAAAAGTGGAGGAATCGGTGACGGATCATGCGCTCCGTACCTCCTAGCCCATGGCTCGGTGCCACCAAAGCATAAGTTTAGTGCAGTTCCTGCTTGCAGTGCTGTGTTAATACCTCCAGACAGAAAACTCACTCCAAGGAGGGCCTCCATACAGTCCTGTAGACTTCGTCGTGCATATTTTCTCTCCGCGAACCAAACGCCATCAACAAATCTTCCATCCCCACTAGATGGACGCCACTTTCGCATGGCAGAGGGTTCAGAAGTCAAGAATCTCTCCAGCACAATTTCCTTTGCTCTAGCCAGAAGCACTCGATTACTGACAGAGTTCCTCCGCATGCCATCCAATTGACCTGAAAACCATTCCATCAACAGGGATAATCACTTGTAGAGTGAGCATGTACCTTCATGGCGAAACGGGTATGCATTATATAGGTGTACTACGACACATAACTTCAAGACTGAATCTCCAAGGGTTTCTAGCCTTTGATTGTTGAATCCGGCGGTGGCACATGGCAGAGTTAAAGCTTCTACTACAAGATCTTCTTTCAGGAGTGATGGGAGACCAAGTTGTTTTACAGCAGCGCGGGCGCGAAAAACATCTGTAACGCGTCGAATTACCGGTGGCAGGAAGTGAAAACCTCGTCGCACATGCTCCGGGAAGGCAAACCAGTCGCATAGTTTTGCAGATACGAGTCTCTGGTTTTTCCTGGGTGACCCTATGTTTTCAGCGACACTATCTGAGAGCATGTGCGTCTTCAGCTGATACTGGGAGTCAAAATTGCGAACATATGTTTCTACCTTTGTTCGAAGTAGGTTAGTTTATAAGGGAACATCTTATGGGAAATATGGGTGGGTACCTGCAACAATGGGCCATCTTTGGGGATTTCCAATGGACGCTTTCGATGACTGTTCTGCCGCTCATAAAGTTCAGCGTATGTGGTATACTCTCCTATTGGGGCTAATTCGTTTGAGGAAATTGGGCGTGACGACGGTGTGAGATCTTCACGTAAACGCCGTAAAAGAAGGGGTCGGCCATACTCAAGCTGACATCGCAAAATTAGGTTGCCTTCGTCTTCGTGTGTGATCCCATTCTGTCGTGTAGGATGATCGATGGCGTCTCGCATGGATTCAAAATCGAGGCCACCCTCCAAAGTAAGCAGTGCTAAAAGGCACGCTAGAGGACTCTTGATCCGTTTGGATGTGTTATACCATTGGATACCCAGAGTGGTGTATTCCTGAAGCAACTGTAAGTCGCTTTCTGAACGAAAGGAGATTTGGATAGGAGTGTCAAACTGGATATGAACGTTTTTGCAGGTCAATGGCGACAAAAGACCGAGATAGTTTGCAGTGACCAGTCCAAGGTTGGCTTCTGATTGGTCCATGAATAATAGGGGATAGACCCATGCACGTAAGCTCATCACTTTCCCGCTACCTGGACACTGCCAGGGCGACCACGGGTCACATACGAGGACGTCCATCATCTCACTGACTAGGCCAACCTCCGGAATTGGTCGTCCATCCGCGTCTTCAATATCAGCTCCGCTCGTCCTACGCGCCGGGAGAAGGTAATCATCAAATACTTTTAATTCGTGTAAAGCCTTGCAAGCTGCGAATGCCGCTGCCGCCTTCGCTTCCCGCTTTGTACGTCTGACAGCACCGTAGTGCACAAGACGGTCTCGAGGGATAGGGAGCGCAGAGGGTAACACAACAGTCATTTGGAAGTCACCGGTGTATTGGGGCTGCAGAACCTGCGTGTATTTGTCGCGTGGAATGAGCGCACAAAGATTGCTCAAAAGGCTGATGGCAGAACCAAAGGTAAGTACTGCGCCAGTGGTCCCAATCAAATAACGTTGGCGAGCGGCGAGGTCCATTGGGTCGTCAGGTTCCTCGACTTCCATCTGTGATGTGTCCGAACTGCGAGGGAGTTGATAAAGACGCTTGATCTCAGGTTCGCTTTCCCGCATGGCATGATACCGCATGTGATCGTCGTGAGATCCCTCTGGGATCATAACAATATATGTAGAGTCAAAGCGACGGGCTCTTCCGCGGGATTGAAGATATCCAACCATATTCTGCAGCTGATTATAACGTACAATGAGATCGCACGCCTATAGACTCTATTGAGCGAAGAAGTAGCGTCAGGACTCAAAGGGTACTGACGGGGAAATCTAATCCCTCTTCTCCAACGGAGGTTGAAATAAGCAGATTACAGGCTCCCAGTCTGAAAGATTTCAAAGTCTCTTGTTGTTTCTTATCAACCATGCCTTGCTTGCCTGCACTCTCCCGTCGCCCGATGCTATGCCCAATAAGTGCACCAGTTGTAATCCATCCCCTCAGCTCGGGGAGGCGCGGTAGAATCCATGCCAAGGTTGCAGCGACTTGACGTTGCTCGACAAAGACTATACCCTGAAATGAACTGGAACGCCTCTCCGTTAAAATCGACACGAGTACCCGTAGCTTGGGAGACACCCATTCGGGGACAATGACGAAAGACTCCTCAAACGACAATGATCGACGAAAGTGTTCAAGGACTGTTTCTACCTGAATCAGTGTTGAAGAGATGTCTGTTGCTCTAGAGTCGACCGAAATCGCTTCCAGATCTTCTAGCTCGCCGGTTGGTTGTACCTCCGCTTGGGTCACCATGTAATGATATTGATGCTTTCGAACTAAGTCTGAGACGAGTGAACGAAGATGAGTGGATAGATAGTAATCAGCTCCATATGGTCCCACTTCTGCCATAGTCACATCGTATCTCATTTCAAGGTTGCCACTGACAATGACCGGATGGGAATGGAGTTCTAAGTCGACTAGTCGTTGCCAGAGTGGAGATGGGTACCCAGGAAAGCAAACTCCCGGAGTCGGATATTCTCGGATGATCTAGACTAGGCTTCATTATAAACAGATACATCAAGGGAAAATTATACCTCAATCGGCCTAGGGGAGTGCTCTAAAAGTTCCTCTTTGTTCTCTAATACACCAAGCACTTTTGCATGCAAATTGCTTTCTAGCGCTTGAAGCGACGCATAAGGGTTCTTATGGTTCCAGACTGGAGAAGCGGTCATTCCAAAAACTTTCGGCCGCTGTTCATGTTCACACGTATGATAAAAATCCCGCAGTATTTGATTGTAAGGATGGTTTTTCCTGGCATGGTGAGCTATGGGGAATAATGGAACTCAGTAACACATCATATGCACGATGCCTCATACCCTCATCGAGAACAAGTAAAGCCACCTAAGGCACAGACAATTAGGTATTCTAGTATAATTTTGCTTCGAGCACTCACCTGAGCCATCGACCAATGTGCGTGTAACATAGCGTCTAGAAATACCTGTGCCGTCATTACCATAACATCACATTCATTGAATTCTTGATTCCATCTTGCAGGGTCGTGTTGCCACTACACAACGTAACGTTGGAGGTAAATTCCATTCAACGACTAAAGTAATCCACTAACCGAGTCGACAACGGCACCATAATAGCCTCGAACTGTGAGAGGGACTTGTGCAGCAATAAAGTCTGCCTGTTGTTGCACGAGTGGAACTCGAGGTACGATAAAAACATGTATCTTTCGAGCTCCATAATTCTGAGCAGCCAACCATCGAATGAGTAAGACGGCAATGTAGGTCTTTCCGCTACCACTAAGTTCCTTATGGATGTTACGGTCACTGAGGCGGATAATATATACATCAACCTCACGTGTCTAGAGCCGCAATGATGTTTTCATGAGTGGCACGATTGAAAATCTCTTCCTATGGACGAAAGCATGGATAAGTCTAGAAACAAAGCTATCCATATAAATTTGACCTGATACGCTCGAGGGATGAGCTCCGAAGACGCCATGAACAAACGCCACTCTTAGGGATTCCGAAATCCAGAGTATCCCAGTCCACAAAGGACCGTGAAGAGGAGGGGAACAGTGGCAAGTCGAGGATCAACCACAGTAACACAGATAAAGGAGAGGCCGACAAGCTATTGACAATGGAGGCAGCCTAATTTACAAACCATGGGCAGAAATCACGAGGCTTCGTCACCATGATTGTGACACGTGACGAACGCAATGCGCAGACTTTTGCCTGATCGTGTTTGCCATGAATCCCAATGAAGATACAGAGTTGTAAGTCCTAAGAGCAATTTATAGACATTATCTTATCTATCCCGACGTTGGTGCAGCAATGATGCATTGCGCAAGCATGGTATCTTACCACCTCGCGAAACAATGCCACCTATACCCTCCCCACCTCCTTCCCCAACGTTAGAAAGCGTTCTGACCAATGCATCACCATCGGAGCTCCAGGAGTTGGAAGAAGACGCCACTGACTCTGATACTGAACACACGATCGCTTCTTATCGTCGTCAGAGACTTGCAGAACTTCAGAGTGCAGGGAAGACCGCCAAATTTGGAGAAATCTATCCCATTGGTCGTGAAGATTACACTAGAGAGGTAACCAATGCGAGCGAGGTAGATCTTTTTGGTGAATCGCAGATCAAGGGCACTGGAGTCGTGTGCTTCCTGTATAAGGACGGGTGAATTGCTTTCGTAATGGTTAGGCATATTTAATGACTCGCTCTTGGATGGTCTAGTCAAGTTGCAAGCACTCGACTCGCCGACCAGTTACGGGAGCTCGCGAAACGTCATCCTCAAACAAAATTTGTTTCCATCGTAGGCAACAAGTGCATACCAAATTATGCCGACCAGCTTTGTCCCACCCTTATCATCTATCGGGGGGGTGAAGTTACCCGCCAGGTTGTTTCCTGGGGCGCGGATAGAGAGAGAACCATCGCAGGTTCGTCCATTTGATCTGTAATTCTGTCATTTCCGACGATACCCTGTAGAGCTTGAGGCTATATTAATATTGTCATTGGCGATCACTTCTTCACTTCAGTCATCGAATGCGGATAAAACTTCAGACGAAGAGGAAGATGACTGGGAAGAGTCGTCAACAAGCCGGCCTATGCCTTTCAAGAATCTGAGAACAGCTACACGACAGGAGGACTCAGATTCAGACTTTGACTTGTAATCTTACATACACAATGTAGGTTCTTATACAAAGTACTCTTGCCATTTAGTCAGCGTTTATCTTGGGTAACACATGTTTACGGCCTTTCAACGGCCATTCCTCAGTCATAGTCTTTGCATCGAAGACCCTTCCTCCTCTAACCACGAACCGAGGATCTTTGGTAGGCTCAAGATCATGGAAGCGTTCAAAGTTTGTGCCTTCGGGATATAACACCAAATCTGCGAGTTTACCGGGGCTGAGACTGCCAATTGAATCAAAGAGGCCGAGGGAGAGTGCTCCATCGCGAGTTGCAGCTCTTAACACCTCATATGCATTCAGACCTCCAGCCAGCGTGAATTTCATCTCCGCATGGTAGATGAGACCCAAAGGTGCCTCCCCATGTGCCCCAATATTTGCTAATGTTCCACGTTTGACCAATTTCGCGACCGAAGCTGATGTGTTAAATAAGGCAAATGCTAAAGAAATAGAACGTTAGCAGTCATCTCTCCAAGAAACTTCCAAGTCTTACACTCGAGAGGTCGTTTGGTTGTTTCTGTGAGGCCTTCGAGTATGTCGTGCCTGGTTAACCGTCTAAGCCTATAGGTGTAACTAAAGTTTAGCTACTATGAAAGACTTTTAAGATCCTTACTTGGGATCGTTTGGTGCATCGACCGAAGCCCAAACTAGTTGCTCGCCCATTACTCCGCCATAATTCACTATGTGCGTGGGGGTTGACGCGGTTCCGCTCTTTGAGTACAACGTGAGCACATCGTCGTACAATACTGGGATCGGGATTGCATGTTCGATGGTAGTCATCCCTACCATATACATCAGTAACACATTCGGATATATGGATGTGCAAACTTGCCGTCGACGATATAAGTTATGTCCCAATCATAGTTCATTCCCCCTTCCGGGACGGCGACCATCGATAAGTCTCTCGCTGCGAGAAGGAGTCGTTGACGTGATGCCCTGCAAAAAAAAAATAAGTAAGCCAGTAATCGAGGTAAAGTTTATAATGCCCACCGGCTCGGCAACTGATAATTCTTATACGAGAAGCTGGACGGTCCACCTTCAGCCTTGATTCGCACAAGTGCTGACCGTGCTTCGTCTGTATTGACTATATCCTGATGTATATCGCGGCTTCCGGCCCCATATATTACATTTCCAGTGTGGTAAATCCTGGGACCGAGAGATCTGCCGGATTCCACTAAGAATCTCTCATGGTATCCATCCCTATTGTCACTAAAATATCATAGGTAAGAAGTACCTCCTTTGAATACGTGGCCATGGCACACCTGCTGGGATTATGTAGAGTCGTGATTCCATACGCCAGGAATGTTTCAAGCTCCCATGACCTTGTGGGAAGCTGTACGCCAAATCCACTCCAATGGGCATGAACGTCAATGAATCCCGGAGTTAGGAGGGCTTTGAAAAGAGTTAATAATAAAGATCAACCATCGCTCAAACTGATAAATGTATGAGTTTCTAACCTCCACCTGCATCGATCACGTACGCTCCTTGGGGAATCTGCACATCGTCTGCGAGACCAACCTGGGATATGACACCGGCTTTAGCTAATAATACCCCTCTGGAGATATGGTCGGTATTAAAATGGCCTGTATGAAAAGTGAGTAGCGTTGCATTGGTGATTGCGAGTACGTCTGTGTTTTCAAGGGCATACGTTTCGCCTAAGTCACGGCGTGCTGCTAAAGCAGTTGCATAGCCGTCTAGCTTTAGACGTGCAATATCGCTGTCATATAGCACCACTATCTCCTGTACCTCAGGGAGTGACCTGTTAGTACCCAGTGAAGTGACGTCGATGTAATGAAGATAGGGACCTTTGTGTGCGTCAGATCCACTGCATAGATTCTGAAATATGAGATATACCTAACAACCAAAACAGCCTTTTCCCATCCTTACTCCACACAACATCATGACCTCCATCCAAACTAAGTTTCTTGACTCCAGGAGTAGAATTCCCGGGCTTGCTCCGCAGTGGCTCCTTGGTTGTATGCTTCCCGCTGGCAAGGAAGACCTGCTTAAAGTCCACAAAAGCAACATGCTGTACATCGACATTGACTTTATTGAACGAAGAAGTTACGACTGGAGCGACAGCGACTTCTGTTCCTGTCTTGGCGGATGCCAGCATTTTGTGCGTATATTTCCCAAACTTGTCAGGTCCGGCTCCCAAATCGAGGACGAAGCTTCGACCTAAATCTTGCACAATGAGCTTAGTACCTTTATCGAAAAATTGCAGCTTTAAGAAGGTGGATGAGAGGTTGATCTTCGAGGGAAGGAACCTCAGATTTCGAAGAGGGATAGAAGACGACAGTTGTTCATCAACAGGGCTTAAATATGGAATTGTGACGTCAGCGAGCATGATACCTGCACCTGCGGTCGCTAATACATTCCCCGTCAAGGTATCACCAGTAAGGCGAATGAACGCGATCTTGCGGTTTGTTGAAGTACAATCACATAGGGTTGGTGAAGTGTATCGTCCTAATGGCAGGCCCTGTGACAGGTCGTAGACATCTCCAGAATGGACATCAGCGAGCTCGAATTTGGTGAAATTCGTTTCAGACCACCTGCTATGCAGCACCAGATTCGGGGAATTGGCTACAAATGAAGGAGAATAGTATGATGCAGAATTATCTGATACAGGGACAGGGACAGCCGGCAAAGAAGAGCCTATCTCTTGAACATATGTCATACCAGCGGCTTGGAATAGAACATTTTTGCCGGTGTCATCTACCGCAAGTTCCTTGAAAGAGTAAACTCGGTGTTTATCCGCAGTCTCCGTAGGAAGCAAATTAGTAGGCGGTCTGAGCGTCTCAGCAAGCTGTTTCTCTACTTTGGCTTTGAAGGGTATATTGATTGGATTGCCTCCAGAAACTTTTTCTCCGCGAGAATTTACTGATAAAGGAATACGCCAAAGTTTTCCCGCTGCCCAGATGACAATACCGTCATCTTGTGGGGTAAAGGCGAAAGATGGATACGTTCCCATAGGAGCCGCAATAGGTGTGGCGTCGTAGGTGAGTCCATACCATAAATGATGCAGGGTCCCGGATCGAAGATCCCTACAGAAGATGGATAAATGATAAGTAACAATATTATCATCGACGTAGAGAAAACGAGAGGCATACAACAGGACTAAAGCTTCCTTGTCTCTAACTCGTCGCACAAAAGCGAGAGCAGTGCCATCTCTGGATAGCTCTGGTCGACTGGCTCCACCTGGAAATGGATCAACCAATGTCTTTGTCTCTCCAGTAGTAAGATTTCGAGAATAAATTCCATAAATGCCGGAGTGAACGTCTGAATCAAGCTTAATATCGCTTAAGTCAAGAGTAGAGTAATATAAACTCACCATCGCTGTATTCGAATATACCTGAAGGCTCCTGGTGAGTCTTCTTGGAATATATGACTGTGTCTATACCGTGCCAGATGAATTGCTCATTTCCAATTTGCTGATCACCATATTGTTCCGGGGACCAACCAATGGGTAAGGTCCGAGCGATGACCCTCTTCCCACTCCCTGCAGGAATTGTATGTTTTAGATTCTGAGGATCCTGACGAAGGTCTGAGAGGCTGGGGACCTCGTATTGCCAACCTTCCCCTGCAGGAATTGAGCGGGAGCTGGTGTACCACTTGGAAGCTATCACTTTAGTCCCGGATGGGTGGAACCTGGCATCGGTAATGAATCGGTATGTTTCATTTGTGACTCTTAGGGCTGGGCATAGTGTTATATATCGCAAAATAAGAAGGATAGTTACATACCGTCGAGCCTCCCTTCTCTGAGCAACCGTCGACGTTTTCGGCTACTGGTTTCTTTGATACCGCTGGACAATAGCGCCTCATCTTCTGTCTTAAGGGTCAATGCTTCCGAGATCTCCAAGCTGAGAGACTCTCCATGTTCGAAACCTACATCGGGGCGCACTGCAGAAGCGGTACAGCCCTTCCATGGCAATACCCAAATGTTTTCTATACCCAGCTCTGCATCTGAGCGGAACACCAGCCGGTCGCCGTCAGGGCTAAAGCGTGGGTCGGTGTCATGGGGTACGCCGAGCAAAATTGGATAAGCCAGCGAGGAGCCTGGGATAAGGCAGTACAAGTCGCCTATATAAAGCCATTATTAAGCTGAGCTCGAGTACAGAACGATATAAAACCCTCCATACCTAGCAAGTCAAAGGCGATTTCGCCAGATGTTGGGTGAACATCGAGTCTCATCCAAGTACCCTCATTGACCTGAACATATTGGACTCGCATAACAAAACTGATTAATAACTAAATACCTCGTATTCCAAGGTTCGTGGGTATACAAAGTCAGTTGAGATATCCCAAGGTTCTTGCTCATGGTATGGCCAGTCTTCATCTCGCCATTTTCCCGCCGGGTCAGCGGGCTTTGTGTTGGACAACTTAGCAAATTGGTCTGAAAGGTCAAACAACGTGAAGGACCAAAGAAGAGGGTATGCAAGGACCGCTGCTAGCGTGAGAGTTGTAAGTCGCTGTAGTGGAGTAAGTCTGGGTTTGGTGGTGAGATGAACATCACCCCAACGATATTGCCGGGTTAACTCGACCTGAGCATTTGGATGTGGTTTCCCGAATCCCATAGCAGGAGTGCACGGCTCGACGGCTCTTGCTACAAAGCTGCTTATATTTGTAAGGTAGAAGTAGTGTTGTACGGGGCCGGGCTCCAAGCCCGGACCGGGGCTTTTGGAGGGCTTTGGCTCGGCTTTGATTTTGGAAAGCCCTGAGCCCGGGCTCAGGCCCTGGCTCGAAGCGTGTGGAGGTTGCAGGACTTGGGCAAAGGATGGCAAGGCTGGAAGCTCTTGAATGTGAGGGGCTAGTTGAATGGGACAAGGAAAATCTGGATGATGATGAGGAAGCTGCAGCTGAAATCAGAGATGATGCTGCTCTCTTAGCATTTGCAAACACATTGCAAGAAGTCCATCAGTTTGCTGTTGCTGCTGAGAAGAAGAAAAGGGCTGGACAAAAGTGAAAGAAACATTACACTGGGAATGCTTTGCGTACAAAGCAGTTCTGGCCTGCAAAATGGCACAAGCTAAAGGACAGTGGAAAGAAAGTTTTCATATCTGATTACTTTAGTAAAAGGCAAGCAGTGGATGCCACAGAACATACATACATTTCATCAGGTGCATCATCCCAAGAGGATTGTGATAATGATAGTATTCAGGCTGAACCAGATTGCACTATGCCAATTACAGTGAGCAATGAGAATAATATACATTGCTGTCATACTTACTTTTTCTAGGATATGCCACTATCTAGCCCAGGTGAACAAACTGATGAGCAACAAAATATACCACCATCAACAAGCAATATTGCAGGCTTGCTTGTGGACCTACATGAT
Organism: Ramaria sp. MG151; assembly: GCA_003314545.1. Classification (NCBI taxonomy): domain Eukaryota; kingdom Fungi; phylum Basidiomycota; class Agaricomycetes; order Gomphales; family Gomphaceae; genus Ramaria; species Ramaria sp. MG151. The sequence goes on along the minus strand of QMFG01000080.1, from coordinate 199 downwards.
GACAACTGCAAGAATGGAACTGACAAAGTATTAGAAGTCCTATACTGGCATGACTTACCAACACTTCATCATGCAAGAGAAAGGTTTACAGTCAAAAACAAAGATAAAACTCTAGATGTCTTCTTTAGAGCTCTGTCAGAACCCGACCGAAACCTCGGGCCTCCGGGCCCGAACCCCCGACCATCACGTTTCACCTATT